>JZKD02S2124387.1:423265-443443 GCA_000966675.3 Picea glauca
TCATCAAGAGTCCAATTAGGATTTTCTGGAGGCTTATTTGGTGTAGAAGTTCCCTTTTTGGGTGGCATGTTGGCCAAGTATCACTTTTGAACCTTGATTTTGAGGTGGTTCTGCTGGACAATCTTTGTTTTGCTGTATCTCCAAAGTTTCGACCCTTATGGGTATGAAACTTTATTTTTTGTAGTTATCTGATATTTCTTCTCTGCAATTCCATAGGTCTGATTAAAATTGGATGTGCCAAGTGGAATTTCCGGTAACTTCCCGACAACTTGTTGATTTTTGGCCTTTCCAGGAGATCTCACTTGTATAGCGTTCCCCACACAAAATAAATGATATAAAATTTTGAAACTCATACCAAAAATACTACAGACTGTCCACTATCCAATGAAATTGGTCTCACTCAATTTGGATACTCTAGGAAGAAGTTATGATTTTTTTACCTGGAACACCTTCTTGAGACTAGTTAATAGGACTAGTCAGATACCCTATCTTCCACAGGGTGTATCTACAAATTTAAGATGACCCAGAATCTAAACATTTTACCACAGATACCTTACTAATTTTTGTGAATAGCCTCCAGAGTTCAGGGTCAGAAACATTACATAAATTTTTTTATAGCAAAAATTCCGCGATGACTCAGTTCAGGATGATTCTAGAACCCTATCTTGCACAAGCTTTATCTCCGAAAGTGTAAGGCCTCAGTAGCTGAAATTTTAACCCAATGTACCTTGATCCGTATAATAAATATCCTCCAATCCGTTCCTTATGAAACATTGCAGAAAAAAATTTATATCAAAATTCCAAGGTGTCTCAGATGTAGCAGCGAAACCCCAAGACCTTGAGCTTTGATGCCATATGTTAAGAACCAAATATCAATATAGCATAGAAAAATCTCAGAATAAGTACTCAACGCCTTGAAAAAGAGAGAAATTCAGATAATAAGCCTCTTCGAAGGGGCAACCTCCTTATGCCCACATAAATGTACAATTACAAGATGATTCAAAATGAAAATGTCTCCTTGGTATATATAGGAGACTCGGAGGTATAATTACAACTAATGGACTAAAGCCGATATAAATAAAATAGCATTACTAATATAATATTCCCTAATTAAGGGGTAGTGAGCCACTATTTAGGGCTTAACACGATTTCTATACCAATAAAGTAGGTAACCATCTCATAATACTTGTTTTTCATGTTTATGACCTTATACTCATTGGTGATGGGACAAAGAATTGCAACAAGATTGTTGAACTCCTCAGGTTGAATTTAATTTATCAATCTAGGGACATGTTTTTTTGATGAGGTGCTATGAACTATCCGTGCAACTATAGTAGTAAAATTTTACTTCTAAAATTTATGAATGATGTGTAACCTAGGGTTGTCTTGAATGGTTTGTTGGCCTTTCCTTTCAAGCAATTTTTCTCATGACCTTCACTTCCTTTGCTAGGAGAAGTAGGAGAGGTTATGGGGTCACTTAACTAGTTGCTACATGGTTGATTCAACATAGATCTTGGAAGCTGATAATGTCACGTGTCATAGGCTCAACAACCTCTTCATCATCATGTACCTTAGGTCAATTGTAAGAACCTATTCAAAGCTGCCTATCTATACTATCTAGAAACTAGAAAATGAAATGATGATAAAACTAAAGAATGCATAATTCAATCCAATAGAAAACAAGATGTTCAATATCAATCCCTTATCTATGTCTTTTCACTCACTTAGGTTGGTCACCTGCACTCCTATATCCCATGTCAAAAGCATGGGATGTAGTGAGTGAGTATAACTATTTTTTGTGAGGAGGAAGACATCATACATAAGAACATCTAATATTGATAATGCCAACCAATGATTATTTCAAATTCAATGAGATTAACTAAGATAATAAACACCTTAAATTAAAGAGCTGCAATTGTAATAGTTAGGAAGTAAAATTGTAGAATTGAAATGGCATGCAATGAATAAAATAAAACTATTGTAATAACATGCATGAAACTACTACAAGAAATTGTAAGCCACTGCAAAAATGATAATATAACAAAGGGGGTTTCTTTCATTTCCTTGAGTGGGATCTACTCAAAGTATCTAAAGGAACTCTTAGTGAAATCACTAAGTGCTCAAAATATGAAAATATAGTTTTCTCATTCAGAAAATTAATTTCATGACAAGAGTGTGTCTTCTACAATTCAAATTAACTATCACACTTATAAAAGTATCATGCCAAATAAAAACTTGAATAAACTTGACTTCATATTAGCTCACTCTTATACTAAAAACTCAAAACTATCCCTTTAATCAATCCTTGATTGAATGGAACTTGTCTCTAGGATATTATAATCAATGATCCTTGTTTCAAGGGCCAAATTTCCCTCAATTAACAAATCAATTGAGGATCTCGCTGATTGAGTGATTTGAGTGCTTTGAATTCTTGGCTCCATTGAAGGTTAGAGAGGGAGCATGACCCCCCTCTTCTCTCATGTGGAATTTCATAGAGATCACCATTTTGAATTGCTTGTACCAATCATTAGCTCAACCTCAAGAATGCATAAATTTTTCAAAAATCATAATTAAACTAAAGTGTATCATATAAACTCATAAACTCAATCATTCATAAAAGAAAATATGCACAACCCAAGATGTTTCATATTCACCATATTATTTTTACAAGTAATGTAGGAATTAGTTCACAAAATTTGGTCATATCATCTACATGATGAGCCTCAATATCTCTTCATTTAATAGTCTATAATTTGGTAGTGACCCCAAAATTTTAACCCACATGAAATCCAACCTTAAGAATAGAGTTGAAATGGTAGGCTTAGGACATTTTCATTATTTTATTGGCCTCTAAGTCTTTCAAACCAAGGAAGGAATTTCTCTTTCCTAGTCTTTGTATGCATGTGACCTTCTTCACTGCTTTCACATGGAAGATTGTAAACTGGTCCCATCTACCTTCCAATTTGGAGTCAAACTTGCTGCCACATGTACCACAACCAAAGTATAGTGCCAATTTTTATTGTCATTTAGTTGGTAGCCTTTTTTATTTGATTCATACCTACCTTGATATTTCCTTTGTTGTTGGTCTTGTTGCTCGGTATATGCAAACACCACATGAGAGACATTGGAAAGCAACAAAAATGATAGTTCGATATATCCAAGGTACAATTCAATTTATGATATATTACAATTCAAGGAGGACTCGTTTGTTGGTTGGCTTCACTGATTCTAATTGGGTTGGTGGCCCTAATGATTGGAAGTGTACTGTAGGCTATGTTTTTCGTGTTAGTTCTGGATTTTTTAGTTGGGATTGTAAGAAGAAACATGCCCTTCCTCTTTCTTCAACAAAAGTAGAGTATCAAGCATCAATTAGTGCAAGTCAAGAAGCCTTGTGGCTTTGGTATATCCTTTTAGAATTTGGAATCCAAAAAATTAATTCGATCACACTCTGGTGTGATAATCAGAGTGTGATTTCGCTCGTCAAAGATCCAATGAAACATTGACGCACTAAACACATTGATATATGCATGTAATTTATCAGAAAGCTTCTTTTGAATCACGTTCTTGAAGTGAATTATTTCCCTAGAAATGATCAAGTTGCAGACATTTTCACAAAGCCTCTCTTACAGAAGCAAAGTTATCCAAACTTCAATATATGTTAGGACTTCACTAAGTTGTCATTAAGGGACAATAGGATCTAATGCCTTCTTCCCTCTCCTATTATGTCATATTTGTAAATAATTTAATCCTATCCTAAGTTGTTCTCAAGGGGGGATGCTAGGATATTTATACACTTAGGAGTTAGTTAAGATGAACTAGGTCTAATGTGTTTTTAGGTAATTTTTTGTTTATTTAGTGTGCATTGTAATTATCTAATCTGATTAGGTCATGGTTACATTTTAGGAATAAAATGATTGAACAATTCATCTTCTCCTCTATACTAATGATTATATTGATTTGTGGCTTAACAATCGATTGGTCCATGATGTCTATTTAAAGAGAATGGAGGGTTATTGCTGATGATTAATTGTGAGAAACTAATATGTAAATTATTTTCCTTTTGTATTAATATATTGCCTCAAGTTTCCATGTTGGATGGGGCCATGGAATCTTTCCTTCTTTGATGGTTTTAACCATGTAATACATTAGTGTACTAATATTTTATCTATTTGTGTGAGTAGTTTCCTTAAGGTATTTGACCTGTGCGAATTTACCTTATTTATCAAATATTTTTCTGGCTTCGTCTCCTTTCCTTTATGCAATAGTTTTCCTTGAAATTGTCCTTGCTCCACTTATTTTCCATGTGGCATGAGCTTATTGGTGCTTCAAAATTTTGGCATTTTCCTCCCATGGTGACCCTTTTAATTGATGCAGAGGGTGGATGGAAGAGGGGTTACACTTCTCTTTCCTTTTCATCACCCTATCCCACCCCATATTGCATCACATTACCTTTGTACCGGTGTGGGTCCCACCATCTCTTCTTTGGTATGGGTGGTGGAGGTAAATTCCTTCCTTATATGCCTTGTTTTACCATAGTCTCCTTCCTTTTGGGTGGAAGGTGGAGGTAAGACCCCTTTGCAAGACACTGGGAACCCATGTTACGCATCCCACTTGGGCCCACACCTTAATGAATCAAGTGAAACAAAGGGTGGAGGGTGGAGGTAACACCCTCAACCCAAATTTCCGAGTGCTTCCATCTCCCCTTTGTTGCAAAGACTTGAAAAATTCAACATAGGATGTCACCATTATATTCACAACTTGGATTTTGTCTTGGGATTCAAGTACCCATTCTAACCACATTTTTATTATAGGTGGATTTGGAATGAATCTCCATGCGAAATACAACTATTTCGGTGGTGTTTTTCCTTTTGTACACATTCTTGAACATCTATATTATCTTCTTGATTCTATTTCTAATCAAGGGAGTGGATGAGGATAATAGTCAAATATATTATAAATTGAGTGATGCATAGTTCATCAAATTAGGCTATTAAATCCCTCAAAAGGGAGTCTCTAGGGAAGATGTGATATTCAAATATTTTTTTGCTCCCTATTCATTGTGTAGCCTCAAGTCATTTCTCACAAGAAGTTGAACTTTTCTCCTTGATAACAACACAAAAATGTTATCACCTAAAATTTTCCTTGGTGAATTTATCTCAAGGGAATTGAATGGACACTTAGGGAAAGATCCAATGTCATTTCACATAATGCCTCTTATTTTGGACTAGTGCTCACTGTATTTCAAGGGGGAATCCCTAGTGATTCAAAATGGAAATATTTAAATTTTTCTTAAAAAAACACTTCAACTATGCATACAATACAATTGCTTACCGTAATCATTATATCATATCACATTTATGCTAAGAAATAATTTAGGATGGCTAATACAATAAAGATATACACTTAATTATGTCAAATTATCGCAATTTCGATTTAAAATTAAACTCATTCACTTATCTGAAATTAAAAGTCACCGATTTGCAAGTGACTAAAAATCAACCAATTAAATAGTTATTTTTTAATGTTTTGATTGATGTTTGTGTGGCAAACAAACATGTGCAGTTGTCATACACCCATTGATTTTAACTGCATAGCATACCCGACCGTACAACCAACTCCAAATTGCAGATACATACCATTCATTGTAGCTTATGTCGTTTCATTCGTACCATACGACAACAGTAATAATTCCTAATTGTGGATGGTTCATTTTATTCGGTTGGCTTACAATTTAATCCATAAGATAGTTCATTAATTTGTGAGTTCCAAGGATTATTTAATAAGAGGAAGTCAACATAAAATGAATATACTAAGTCTTAATTAATTGGAGGTAAAATATTGATTATTTTAATGGGCATAAAATATTAAAAAGTGGAATACATAAAGAAATCAATTCTAAAAGGAGTTATAAGAGGTTAAAGTGAAGAAGATTTTTAAAGAAAAAAAAAGGATTATTATATAGTAAAGTTAAAAAGGTATTTATAAAGTTAAAAATGAATAAATTATTATATTTTTAAAGCTTATATAAAAGGGATATTTTTAAAATCTTAAGTAATAAAAAAAATTCTAAAGTGTAATTCAAGTTATAAAGTGTAATTCCAGTTATAAAAAGTACAATTTGAAAATGGAAGGAGGAAGATTTACTTATGAAGGTTGTCTAACTTTATGTTACAAATTTTCGACATTAAAGGGGAGTATTCAAGGAAGAGAGGTTAACATCATTATCAGCTTGAGGCATAATGCAAATTACATGAATATTGACTTGACAAATCAATTATTAATTCCAGAGCTGAATATAATTGGAAATGAAGATTATTTCCGAATTAAGGAGTTACAAGTGACGATTGATGAATATGAGTATATATCTCAATTATATGTTACAACTATGTATAAAGAATAAATTGACATCATCATCGGGTTACCTTGGTTTAAAAATCTAGGTACCTTCATTTTAAACATGGAGAAAATTTTTGTGATGTTTCCCCATAAAAAGAAGATGATGACATTTCGGGACACTACTATGAGGTCAAAATCGATAATACCTTCATTATAAGACTTTAAATATACCTCGAAGGTGATCCTTCAAGAAAATCAAAAGTTAATATCAAAGATGCAAAAAGAATTTGACGAAGTTATCAAATATAAAAACGCAGAAATTTCTCGTTTAAAAGACCACAATCAAAAAATACACATAGATCAAGAAGTCAAAGGATAGGAAATGATGCCTTTAAAAAGTTGGAACAAGAGAATCGATATTTGGAGAAGAACCTATTAGAACAAAATGAAGAAAAATCTCGTTTGAAGAACATTACTCAAGGGTTTCTAGAACAAATCAGAAAGTCGAAAGAAGAAAAACCTTAAAATCCAGACATTAAAGATATCGACAAATCAGATAATGAAAAAAATTCATGTTTAAAAATTCATAATAAAAAACTACTTATGTTGATTAATTGGGTTGGTTATCATTGATGTCAACCCTTGAAGCAAGTCTGGCAACAAATTCCGGTAGCCCCAGAAGTGTGGATAAGGAACCCATGTTTGTTTGAGACATAATGTAATGAAGACTAGTGAATTTGTAGGAGAGACTATTCTAGATGGATAATACATGTCATGTCATTTCCGGTGACATGTAGTACATCACATAACTCGTCACGATTAGGGAGACACGACCATGTGAAGTTGGAGAACCATTTAGAATAATATAGAAGCCCCTAGAAGGTCAACAAAAGGTCAAAAGCTTCTAGAAAGTCATAAAGAAGATTCCCTAGCCAAAGTGGTTGCAAAATAAATAAATTAAATAATAAAGTAATTGAAACAAGAAGTTAGTTGAGGGTAAAGAAGTTATGATTTGACTAATTAAGGAAAAGTTGGTTGCAACAAGAAAGTGGGTTAGCCCTAGAAGATGGAGAAAGGGGTAAAATAGTTACAAGGAAGCTTCTAGAGGAAGGCACTTGGAAAATATAAATAAGAGAGCAAGAGGCTCCCATTTGCACCTATTGAGCACATTGAATATCTCTTATGTGAAATTTTATGTTCATGTATTATTGACAAATCTAAAGCAGTGAATCTGAAGCAACGACGTTCAACGAAGAGAGAAGTTGCAGAAGTCGAAGGGTCGAGACTGTGGTTACTGAAGATATCCATAGGTTGTATAACTAGAAGGACACAGACATCCGCGGGCCATAGTGGGACAATGCACTAACATCCATTATTTTACTGAAGACATGGAGCATATCTGTTGTCAAAGCTGAAGAAAAGGAAGATCAAATCCATCATCACTGACAAGTTGCAGAGATGAGAAGAAGATACATGAAGGTCTAACAGTGAGAAGGTACAATAGAGCTATCTACAATAACAAAAGGTATGTTATATGCTTGTCTTAAGTAGGTCTTTGGTGAATGCTTGGGGTATGGCCATGGGAGATTGACATTTTTCCCTTGAGGGACTATTAGTTGTATGGTATATTCTGTATAAGATAAATCTACACAGATACATTGCTATTGTATTGGTTGTTTGATGTTGGGACACTTCATTGGGCATCTTGTTAAGACATATCTTGTATTATTTGGATCATGTTTGAGGGTTTATGGTTGAGACATATTGCTATCAGTACAGGTTGTGATTGCATAATAGTGAGAGTTTGATGTATGGTTGATGTGAGGGTTTCTTATATGACACATGATCAATGAGACATACTTGTGATCCTAGTACATGGTTTGTGCTAGATATACTTGATTCATTGATATGAGTCATATATGTTTGATTGGTAGATTACATTGATAGGTTCTCAGTATCAGGTTTTACAGTAACAACTTGACAGAAACATAGATAGTGACAATGGAACTAGGATATTTGTGTTGTAGTCTGCGAGTTTCATAAAAGAGAGCTGTGGACATCCATGATTTGTAGTAAAGAAAGCCACATAAATCCACATGTTGTAACATAGGCAGGTCCGAGATCTGTAGGAAAGATTTGAAGATGATTGGTACAGGTTGTGACAAGTTTTCAGTGACAGTTGTGATAGTGACACTGATAGAGTAGTGGCATTGATAATGATTTGGCATTTATATTTCAGGGCAGTTGTATGGGGAAATGATAGGTGGTTGTATCCACCTTCCGGTTGTGGCCGTAGAACATAGGGGGTTGTAGGATCCTTCTGGCTGGAGCGAGAGAATTGGGCAGTTGGAGCTTCCCTCAGGTTGTAGCCTGAAAATCTAGGGGGTTGGAGCTTCCTTCCAGTTGGAGATGGAAAATAAAATAAGTTGGTGCTTCCAATGAATGTACTTCTTAAAGACATATAAGAAAAATCATTCTGTGGTTTTCTCCCACATTGGGTTTCCACATAAAAATACTGGTGTACTGTGTATGTGTATGCTTGTTCATTGTTCACGATTTATTTATTTTGCAATTGTTGAATGATATTGGTAAATTGATCATAAAATTAACAACACTTATATACATTGTGGATAAAAATGATTAAAAATAACTATAACTGATTCACCCCCCCTCTCAATAATCCAACAATTGGTATTAGAGCAGGTCCTTCAAAAGGCAGTTTAACCACTGGAAGGAGATTGTGTATTACTCTAAGATTGGGATACCACAGTTTGATGGGGAAGATTATGACTTATAGAGCATAATAATGAAGACACACATACAAGCACTAGGATTTGATGTTTGGCGATCAATAGTAGATGGAAACAAAGCACCAACCACTCCTCCAACAGATAAAGATAGAAATAAACTTGAAGAAAATAATTCAAGAGCCACAAGTGCACTCATGAATGGTCTGACTAAATCAATATACTCCAAGGTTATGCATTGTGATTCCACAAAATACATCTGGGACAAACTGAAGAATATATATGAAGGATATGAGAAAGTCAAGGAAGCTAAAATTCAAATTTTTAGAGGAAAGTTCGAACAATTGAAGATGAATGAAGATGAAGACATAACATCCTACTTTCTACGAGTTGATGAAGTAGTAAATAGTATCAAAGGTATGGGAGACGAGATAAATGAACATGTTGTTGTAAAAAATGTATTGGGATCCCTACCAATGAGATTTGATTCAAATATTTCAACACTAGAAGAGAGAGAGGAACTAGATACAATGACTATGTATGAGTTGCATGGGACACTCACAACTTATGAGATGAGATCAGAGAAAGAAAATCCAGTTACAAAGGAAGCATCATTCAAAGTATCTAAGAAGACAAAGCAAAATAACAAGCAAAAGGAAAATCCAGGTAGTAGGAACAGTGATGTCTCATAATATGATGAAGAAGTAGCCAACTTCGTCACAAGCATGAAAAAGGGAACACAGAAATATAAAGGTAAGCTTCCATTGATTTGTTTTAATTGTGATGGTATTGGTCATTTTTCTAATAAATGTCCCCATAAGAAAAATAAAAGAAATGAAGAAGATGACCCTAAAAGGAAACACATACAAAAAGACAAAAGAAACAATAAGAAAATTTTCAAGAAAGGCCTTTGCACCAAAGAAGACAGTTCCTCATCAGATGAAGATGAAGTCAACGATAGTGATACCGAAAGGGTATTATTCATGGAATTAGAAGACTCTGATGAATAAGGCTCCAACGAATAATATGAAGAGGAAGAATTTGATTACAAAGAAGAATTGTTGAGTGCCATAGAAGTTATAAAAAGGGAAAAGAATAAAAACAAGTCACTTTAGGCAGAACTAAAAAGAAAAGAGGGAGTTCAGAATTCCAACACTGAAGAACTAGAGAAGATGATCACTAAATTAAAAATCAAAGTAGAAGAAGACAAGAGAATTTAAGAAGCACTCAGAGAACCATTAGAAGAAAAAGACAGGATCATTGGAAGTTTGGAAGTAGAGATTGCCACATTAAGAAAAGATCTTCAGAAGAAAAACATGCAGAATAACTCTAAAGTTTTGGATGAGATTATTAGCAGTCAAAGGCCACATCATGACAAGTTTGGACTAGGATACAACCAAACAAAAAAAGGCTCAAGATCCAAAACAACAGATCAAGAAACAAAACCAAGAAGCTACGTGGAGACAGTCGGATGATGTCTTGAGAAGGAAGAAGAGAAGAAGTTTCGTACAAAATATCACATAGACACTCCACCACCTAGAATATTCCGATTTCATAATCAACAACAATGAGAGATAAAAAGACCTCAAGAAGAAGAAAGATTCAAAGAGTAACTCCCTTTAGAATATATTCAACTCATAGGTATCAAAATATATTCCTTGGACTATGTTAGTCATGTAACAATTTTGGACATAAGGATGTAAATTGCAGAGAAAATAGAAGGAACAAGAACAACCATGAAATTTATGCACAAAATGGTTATCCAAGAGGGCCTAGTGAAACACAAAACATAAGCTACAACATGTTTGAATCCTTGAGTATTGAAGTGGAATGCTACAAGTGAAACAACTTTGGACACAAGGCCACATATTGTAGAATGACAATTCCTCCAAAAGAATCAAAACAAAACAACAACAGTTACAAACAAGAACCTAAAAGAATATGGATAAGGAAACAAAATTACTACAACAATGAAGAATGCACACTCTCTCTACAAGATCAACAAAATAAAAGTGGTTGGTATGTTGACAGTGGTTGTTCAAATAACATGACACGTGATAAGGACATATTTCTAACTTTGAAAAAGGAAAGAGATGGGTCAGTCTCTTTTGGAAATGACAACTCATCTAGAACCATTGGAAGAGGCACACTCAAGATTGGAAGTAAGGATGCAAAGACATAAAATGTTCTACTAGCGGAAGATATGAAACACAATCTTCTGAGTGTAAACCAAATGTGTGACCAAGGTCACAAACTTGTGTTTGATTCACAGAAATGCGAGATGAGAAAAAAAGATTCAAGCATAGTGGTGGCTAAAACTGTGAGAACTCCAAGAAACATATACATACTAGATGAAATTGGAAAGGAAAAGTGTTGTTTAGGAAAGAAATATGAAGCTTGGTTATGGAACAAAAGAATGGGTCACATATATTTTGATAATCTTGTCAAGGCCAACAAAAAGGAACCAGTCAGAGAAATGCCCCAGATCATGAAGCCAACAAATACATTGTGCAAGCATTTTGAACAAGGAAAGCAAACCAAGACCAAGTTCAAATCAAAGGAATACTCCACAAAAAAACTGCGGGAAATTGTGCATACTGATCTAGTTGGATCAAATAGAAAAAAGGGTTGAAAGGTGAGCAATACTTTATGATATTGGTTGATGAATATAGTTTGTTTTCTTAGGAAGAAGTCAGAGGCATTAGAGAACTTCAAGATGTACAAGGAGATGGTTGAAAATGAAATAGATTTGAAAATCAAATGTTTGAGATCAAACAATGGATGGGAGTTTACTTCAAAGGAATTTATGGACTTATGCAGTGAACATGGGATAAAGAGGCAATTCTCCATTTCTAGGACACCACAACAAAATGGAGTCGTCAAAAGGAAGACTAGGAAAATACAGGAAATGGCTCAAACTATGTTAATGGATTCCAAGTTGACAAACGTCTTTTGGGTACATGTAGTGCATACAATAGTTCACATTAAAAATAGAGGAATTCTCATAAACAACTATGATAAAAATCCTTACAAGCTATGGAATGGAATACCAATGAATGTGAAGCATTTGAGAGTTTTTGGAAGCAAATGCTACATCAAAAGAGAAGATGGAAGAATGAGAAAGTTTGATTCTCATGTTGACAAAGGCTTACTTGTTGGGTACTCAAGCATAAGGAAAGCATACGAATGCTTCAATCTAAGGCTCAAAAAAATTGTGGAAAACATCAATGTGACATTTGATGAGATAGGTGGACACAAGATAAAAGAAGGAAAGGATTCAGTGGAACAGGTTCACAAAGAAGAGGTAAAGGAAGAGGAAGAAGCATAAGAGGAATATGAAGAAGAGCCACCAAAAGAAGAGAAATAAAAACAAGATATTCAAGTAACTCCAAAGACACCTAGCAAATGAGTGTAGAAGAATCATCCAGCATGTCATATAATCAAGAATAAATATGCAGAAGTTTAAACTAGAAGAAGAATCCATTCATCGAAACGATTGAACCTAGCACTACTATCCACAATTGAGCCAAGCAATTTTGAAGAATCCAACAAGGATGAATTCCGGATCAAAGCCATGGATGAAGAGTTAGATTAGATAGAGAAGAATGACATTTGGGAACTAGTTCGAAGGTCAATGAACAAGAATGTGATTGGTACAAAGTGGGTCTTCAGAAACAAATTGAACGAAGATGGACAGGTTACTGGGAACAAAGCAAGATTGGTATGTAAATTATACGCTCAGGTTGAAGGTATAGACTTTGAAGAAACGTTTGCCCCAATTTCTAGAATGGAAGAAATCAGATTGGTCCTAGCTTATGCATGCTCCAAGAATATTAAAATGTATCAGATGGATGTGAAATCAACTTTCCTAAACGAGGATCTAGAGGAAGAAGTCTACATTGAGCAACCGGAAGGATTTCAATTGTCAAAGAATGAAAATTATGTTTGAAAGTTAAAGAAGGCCTTGGATGGTATCAAACAAGTCCCAGAGCATGGTATTCCAGATTGAAAAAATACTTACAACAACAAGGGTTCATGAAAGGGAATGCAGACAACAACCTCTACATCAAGGTAAATTGAAAGATAATATTTTGTTGATTGAAGTTTATGTTGAGGATATTATCTTTGGAAGTGATGATGACATGATGAGTCTGAAATTTGCAAAGGATATGCAGAATGAGTTTGAAATGTCATTGCTTGGATAATTATATTTATTTTTGGGTCTTCAGATATGTCAAAGCAACCAAGGCATTTTTATCTCTCAGAGCAAGTATATAAGAGAAATGCTAAAGAGGTTCGGAATGGAATATTGCAAACCGATCAATACTCCTTTGCAAACCAATTGCAAGTTAAGTAAAGACGATGATTCAAAGGCTACATATCATAGGAATTACAAGTCAATGATTGGAATATTACTTTATGTGACAACTTCCAGATCAGATGTGATGCAGGTAGTTGGACAAGTGGCATGATTTCAAGCAGCACCAAAGGAATCACATGTTTTGGCAGTAAAGAGGATATTCATATATCTCAAGGGAACACAAGAGTTTGTATTATGGTATCTAAAAGGGAAGGATCTATCACTTATTTCTTACACAAATATAGATTGGAAAGGTTACATTGATGATTGAAGAAGTATAAGTGGAGCAAAATTCTACTATGGTGAGTGTTTGGTATCTTGGCTAAGAAAGAAACAATCATCAATATCATCGTCTACAGCTGAAGCAATGTATATTGCAACAACAACATGTTGTACACAGGTTCTATGGATGAAAAAAATATTGAAAGACATACAGGTTGAGTATGATGAGCCCATTCTAATATTTTGTGATAACACAAGCGTCATCAGTATCTCAAAGAATCCAGTAATGCACTCCAAGATGAAGCACATCCCGATCAAGTTTCATTTTCTACAGGAACTGGTTGCAGAGAATAACATTAGAGTTGAATATGTTGGGACAAAAGAGCATATTGCAGATATATTTACAAAATCGCTTCCACGTGAAGCTTTTGAGTACCTTCGCCAGAAACTCAGAGTAGTTTCCGCCCCACAATGATTTTTGAATGCATTTCTTATATGTCATAAATTTATATGAGGAAGCACCATAAAGAGGATAGAGGAAAGTTCATATAGGGGGAGAAACCCAAAATGGAAGTTACCCTTTTCCATTGATGTCAAAATGGGGAGAGATTAATCATATGCATGGAGAGAAAGCATAGAAGCATGATTCTAGGGGAAGCGATGGTCACAGGGGGAGCATGAGAGCCATGACTTCAATGTTGCATCAGAGTGTTTCCATCAATGTCAAAGGGGGAGTTTTTTGATTAATTGGGTTGGTTTTCATTGATGTCAACCCTTGAAGCAAGTCTGGTAGAAAATTATGGTAGCCCCAGAAATGTGGATAAGGAACCCACCTTTTTTTGAGAAATAATGTAATGAATACCAGTGAATTTGTAGGAGAGATGATTCTAGATGGATAGTACATGTCATGCCATTTCCGGTGATATGTGGTATGTCCCATAACTCCTCACGGTTAGGGAGATATGGCCTTGTGAAGTTGAAGAACCCTTTAGAATAATCTAGAAGCCCCTAGAAGGTCAATGAGAAGTCAAAAGCTTCTAGAAAGTCATAAAGAAGATTCCCTAGTCAAAGTGGTTGCAAAAGAAATTAATTAAATAATAAAATAGTTGCAACAAGAAGTTAGTTGAGGGTAAAGGATTTATGATTTGACTAATTAAGGAAAAGTTAGTTGCAACAAGAAAGTGGGTTAGCCCTAGAATATGGAAAAAGGGGTAAAATAGTTACAAGGAAGCTTCTAGAGGAAGGCACTTGGAAAATATAAATAAGATCTAGCAAGAGGATACCATTTTCACCTATTGAGCACATTGAATATCTCTTTTGTCAAATGTTATGGGAAGGTATTATTGACAAATCTAAAGCAATGAGTCTGAAGCAGTGACGTTCAGAGAAGAGAGAAGTTGTAGGAGTTGAAGGGTCAAGACTGTGGTTATTGAATCAAGGTTTTAATAAAAATATCCATGGGTTACATAACTAGAAGGAAACAGACATCCGCGAGCCACAGTGGGAAAAATCGTGGACATCCGTGAGTTTACTGAAGACATGGCACATATTTGTTGTCAACTATGAATAAAAGGAAGATAAAATCCATCATCAATGACAAGTTGCAGAGTTGAGAAGAGGCTACAAGAAGGTCTAATAGTGAGAAGGTATAACAAATCTATATACAATAACAAAATGTATGCTATATGCTTGTCTTAAGTATGTCTTTGGCGAATTCTTGGGATATGGCCATGGGAGATTGAGCTTTTTCCCTTGAGGGACTATTGGTTGTATGTTATGTTCTATATAAGACAGATCTACAAAGATACATTTTTACTGTATTGGTTGTTTGTTGTTGGGACACTTGATTGGGCATCTTGTTAAGACATATCTTGTATTATTTGGAGCATGTTTGAGGGTTTATGGTTGATACATATTTCTATCAACACATGTTGTGATTGTATAACATTGAGGGTTTGATGTATGGTTGATGTGAGGGTTTCCTGTATGACACATGATCAGTGAGACACACTTGTGATCCTAGTACATGGTTTGTGCTAGATATACTTGAGTCATTGATACGAGTCAGATCTAGTTGATTGAAAGATTACAATGACAAGTTCTTAGTGTCAAGTTTTACTGTAACAACTTGATAGAGACAAAGACAGTGACGGTGAAATTGGGAGAGTTTTGTAGTAGTTCGCGAGTTTCATAGAAGAGAGCCGCGGACATCTGCAAGTTGCAGTAAAGAAATATGTGGACATACACGTGTTGCAACATAGACAAGTCATGGATATGTAGGGAATATTTGAAGAAGATCGGTACAGGTTGTGATCGGTTTTCAGTGACAATTGTGACAGTGACTGAGTTGTGGCATTGACAATGACAAAGTAGTGGCATTGACAGTGATTTGGAATTTATATTTCAGGGTGGTTGGATGGGGAAAGGATAGGTGGTTGTAGCCACCTTCTGGTTGTAGCTGGATAACATGGGGGGTTGTAGCCTCCTTCTAGTTGGAGCCATAGAATTGGGGAGTTGGAGCTTCCCTCATGTTGTAGCCTGAGAATCTAGGGGGTTAGAGCCTCCTTCAATTTGGAGCTAAAAAACAAAGGAAGTTGGTGCTTCCAATGAATGTATTTCTTAAATACATATAAGAAAAAACATTCCATGGTTTTCTCCCGCATTCCGTCTCCACATAAAAATAATTGTGTACTATGTATGTGTATGATTCCTCATTATTCATGGTTTATTTATTCTGCAATTGTTGAATGATATTGGTAAATTGATCATACAGTTAACAACACTTATAGACACTGTGGATAAAAAGGATTATAAATCAATATTACGGATTCACCCCCCCTCTCTGTAATCCAACAACTTACACAAATAAAAAAGCTTAATAATGATAGAAGTCTCTGGAAAACAAGATATAACTGTTTATAGAAAAGGTAACATCGAAGTTTTCAGATGAACATCCAAGTTATGGAAAATGGAACAATTACATATATAATCCCCATCATGGCTCAAAGAGCTGCAAAATCAACTAAAAAAAATACAACGCCAGATGTTGGAGTACAAATGATGGAAGCTCCAGGTATACTTACTAATCTGAATTCAACCATTAACAAAGCAATATCGATGTGTGAATAAAATCATATATCGAAGTTAAATGAAGAAAACACTACAAGTATGATAAGGAAAAATGATGTTATAAGAAATCATTATCAACATCCAAATCATACGAGCAAATATCTTAACCAGTTAGAATATCAATGTCATTCAGGACAACAATGACTAGAACTTATCATCCGGAAAATATTGATACCAATACAATTCAGTCTCATGATAACCATTCATCATGGAAGAGCAACATTCCACAAAATATTGAATTAGGATGGTCTGATCCTTTAACAATTCAACAATTTTGTTCAACTCTTCATCATTCATATTGTCTCATATTGTCAATCCTGACCACACAAAAAATAGAGAATCATACGAAGACATTGTGAGCTAGAACAAAGATGTAAGCCTCTCCATAAACATTCTTTGAGTACAAAGCATTTCTAAAGGGGGAGGCCATGTAACGAACATAAATATATAAAATATATAGATATAAATAAATAATCATTAAATAATAATAATTAATACATTATAATGAAAAGACATGTTTAATCCAAAAGACATGTCTTTTCATTATGATGTATTGATTATTTATTTATATCTATATATTATATATATTTATGTCCATTACAGTTTGGAATCCAATGGGAATGGGATTGAATAAAGGGAACTTAAAATTGATTGGGTATGCTATATTCCTAAGGTCAATTAACTCGTAAATTTGCACATCAATTATTCAAACTCATCAATGAAAAATGATTGGGTAGTAGAATAATGTTACCTTTATTCAATAGTTATGTATACATAGATTGAATATATCAATGCCAATCTCTAAAAACTTCATGGAACATAATATCCTTCATGTGTTGTATTTGCATTGAGTTTGGAGACAAATTCAAATGAATTCAACAAAAGTGACCTCCAATTCATTCATACATCATGACATGCAAAGACTTAAATTATGGAAGACTAAAGGGACTCAAACAAATCACCGATGAAAAACCTCAATCACCTCTCCATATCTTATGGAATTAGTGTGGGAGTAAATATATAAAATCTCTAAAAATAATGAGGAAAGTGAAAAAAGAAAATCCTAAGGATGGTACCCTCCTCTTGTTTAGAATAGAGTTAGAAAGAAAACAAAATCTCCAAAGAAAGCATATCTACAATAAATGTGTTATTTCCTTGCCAATCAAGGAAAAACATTTCTTGAAATAACCAACAATGCTGGCATGCAAGATAGATAACAACTCTCCACAAATTCTCCAAGTAAATCTCACTAGTCTTTAGCTCATGATGGACAAAGAAAAACCATTACTAGACGCTAGGAATCCTCCTTAAACAATTTTACCCATTTGGACAAGATAAGACCAGGGGAAACATATAAAATAGGAATATTCAAGTAAAGCACCCAAGTGGAGTCCCAATAAAGCTCCCTTTTCCCAACATAGAAAATTTTTTCTTCGAGATAAAAGTCAATAATTTTAACTTCTCTAACATGGGAGCTTTCCAGGGGTGCATATCAACATGGAGAAAGCTTTCTTTAACAAGGCTGCATGGCAGCATATACCTGCCGCTATACAAGTATAATAAAACAATAGTTGTAAATTCAAATCTGTTTTTGACATTATTTTGAGGCAAGTATGACCCTAGAAACTTTGGCTAAATATAGAGAATTGTGTAAAAGATAATATTAAAGCCGCGACCTCTATAATAAAAGGTTCAAATAATCTACAAATAGTAATAAAGAAAAATAGTTTAAATATTTTAAAAATATAATAAAATTGAACAATGTAATGTTGAACTTTGGAAAAACAAATAAAATTTATAGTTAAACGGTTGATTAATATGCAGTCAAAGCGAATCGATTGCTATATCCCTGGCAAGGTAGGTATAATACCTGCCAAATCATCTTTTGGTGACCTTAATTAATTGCATATGCAGTCACAATAAAACAAAAAGATATCTTTGGAGTATCTTCTTGTGGCAGTAATTGTTGATTCTCTTCAACCAGCAAATAAAGTCTTTTCCATGTGGCATTAATTCAAACACAAAGATGGTGATTCTCTTCCTACTCACAAGTCCATGCATGCGCTCCTTGCCTCCAAAGTTGGAAATCATCGATTTTGTCATTTTATTGGAATTGGTGTGGATTTTGCCATTTTCATGGGACTCTTCACATATTGAAAATGATATGAGGCCTTTCGTCCTTGGCGTCAGAGATGACTCAATGCAGTCAGAAATAATGGCCAGGAGCAAAATCAAACATAGTCGAGTACCACCCACAAGACCGAAATTGGTTTGGGACCCGCGGGTCACGACTCACAACCAAACGTAAAATACGGCCAAGTCATTTGCATTATCCCATTTAACAAATCAAATAGTTATCTTCTTTTTCACTTGGGCCGCCTGCCCATGTGGAGGACTGATTTTTGGCCAATTAAACCCTATAGCTTGCATCCACTAGCATATATAGATCGCTTAAACCTGTGAGCATTTGTTATTTTCTAGGAGGTGCAGGAATAAGGTTATTGGAGCTCTCCAGTAGAACAACAATGGAAGCAGGCAGGAGATTTTCTTCACTTGTAGCTCGAGCAGTCCTGTAGGTTGGTGCACCATCATCTGCCTTTGGGGCCTCAGGTATGGGTACGCCGAGTGGATTTTCTGCATTATTCTGCGGACGACGAGTGGATTCTTTGGAAGCCATTGTCCATTTAGACGAATCCACCGCCGTAAAAAACTTTACTCAAACATTTAATAATATTAAATAGATTTTCAAATGTCTCACCACCTCTGTAACAAGTACGGTGGCTTCTGGGCATCCATCGACTGCAGTGAACGCGAAAATTGTAGCAGAGGTTACTTCCACCAAGTAATGAAACCGTATGTCAACATTTATGAACTGCCGTCATCTCGGCAATAACAGGTTCGTTTGAATAGCCAATAGAATTTTGCCAAAAAGGATTTTAAATAATTAAAATAAATAAATAAATTTTTTTTTTTTTTTTAACGAAAACGGTTATGGATTATATTAAGAAGATGGACTGCCAGTAAATTGGCAAGCCACTGGGTCCTTTACATCGAGAGTGATCTATCACTCAAAATTCAAAATCCTGGAAACGTTACCACATTACTCAGATTACTTCTTGTTAATAGCTATTTCAGCGAGCTGGATCGGCTTCGCGTCCTTACATCTTCCCGTTGATAAACATTTTTTTTCTTTTTGGTTACGACCTGCCATTCATTACTTTGACCCTGGTTAGGAATTTTTGGCTGAGCTTGCACTTCTTCTGCCTCAGCAATATCGGCCCAGCTTGAGGCTTGCTTGGTTGGGCTTGAAGACCTGGGCAGAGCTGCTTCCGCTGGATCTTCCCCCTTAACAGGTTCTTTGGAGATGGAGACGGATTCACCTTC
>JZKD02S2124387.1:445923-464909 GCA_000966675.3 Picea glauca
ATATATATATATATATATATATATATATATACACACACAATGTTTTTAGGTATTCCGTAGTTACCAAAACCCTAATCCCTTAATCTAGGATTAATTTAGAAAACTGCTAAAAATAGCAAAATCCACTAAAAATAGAGAAAACCGCTAAAAATCGTCAGACGCAGTTGTCGAACCTGACGCGCCCACACACACACACACATGAAAATAACATAACATATACCCAACACATACAAGTTTCTAGGGTAAATATTTGTGTTCCAATATGTGGATTTGTATTGTAGTCTATTTGAATTTGAATGGTGTGTTTTTATTTCCATTAAAGCATTTACAAAACAAATTTAAGATAATAACACATTAGAGCATAGGTTCATTGTAGTTGTTGTAAGTTTATGTTTTTTTTGGTGAGTCGACCATTGGAATATTCAAGGTGTCTTATGAATAATATTGGTACAAACACAATTTTATTTGAGTATTTCATGGTTTTCAACACAATATATGCTTACTTGGCTTAGGAAACCCAAATTTGGATGGGATTTGTTCCTTGTGCACATGATATCGACACACGAAGGTTTAAAAGAATTGATAATTAGAAATGGAAGAAGAGCACCCAGAAGGACCCACAGATGAAGACTAAATAATATTTGTGAGGTTGGAAGCTCAAGCAACCAATATTTATAGGAGCATGGTCATCTTCATAGTTTCTTTTGAGAACAAATTCAACCCCTTATTGGAGGATTTTGAATCTCATGAGAACCTAGAATATCACGAATATCTAAGGAATAGGAGGAAGAAACGAAGCTCAAAAAAGGGGACTCCAATAATGAATCTTTTCACCACATGTTTAAAATGGAGTGAAGATCGATATCAATATCTATGAAGGTGAGGTAGACACACTTAAATTTAATTATTGATTGTATCAATTATAAATGTTTTTCAATCTGCATAATGTATAAGAGGCACATAAAATAACTTGTGCCACACTAAAGCTTGAAGGCCATACACAAACTTGGTGGGAGAACCACACTGAGGAACTTAGGTTGGGGAAAGACCCATTGGTAACTAAGTGGAAGGTATTCAAAGGCCAGCTTAGGTCCCAATTTTACCTAGGTGATCTTCATAGTGACATAAGATGGTAGTTTATGATGTTCAAGTACAAGACCATTGATGAGCCTCGTGTACAGGCCTAGTACATTGAATCTAACAAGAAAAAGAGAGTGAAATGTTTCAAAGCAATGATATCAACTTGGTGCTTCCAATAAGGGAAAGAAGAAGGGAAAGGGAAAAATAAGAAGAATGTTTCCACTATGTATATGTGCGAATAAAACTAACAACCACTATGAACACTACAACATTGATGGCCACAAAAAAAGAAAAAAGTGGAAACTACTTCCAAAATAGAATCATGGGAACCACAAGCAAGAGAAATACAAGAAGAAGAATATTCTCATGGAAGTAGTAAGAAAGATAGAAAGAAACACAAATGCGAACACAAATATTGTCCACAAGAAAAAGAGGTTAACTTGAATAGTCTCCATCACAAAGAAGAGAAGAAGATGAGAAAATGATTCCATATCAAGATTAAGAGAAAGAAGAACACGGTAGATACTCTGTTTATCTCTGGTTCATAAGTGAACCCCATTGCAAAGGACTTGGTAAGTAAAATTGGTTAAGAGATGCATGGTCACCCTCGTCCATACCCTTTGGGTTGGGTGAATAAGGATGTAGAGTTAACGACTAACAAGTAGTGTAAGTTTACATTTTCTATAGGTTAAAATTTTATTGATGAAATATAAGTCGATGAAGTACCTTGATGTTTATGGTGTAGTGTTTGGTAGCCCCTATATGTATATGAGGGATGCCATATTCATAATAAGGGCCAACCAGTACTATGTAATCAAGGATGGTAAATCATTTATCATCAATGCAAATTAGGGGAGATATAATACCTCTCTAGTGACTAGGATAAGAAATCAATCATCTCAACTAAGAAGTATGTACTTCTTTTCTAAGTAAAAACCATAAAGAAATCAAATTCACAGGTGTGAAGGCTTCCTTTGAATGATGTACAAAAGAACAAAAGTGCCAATTGGAAGAAATTTTGTAGCGATACAAATAAGTGTTCCAATATCCAAAATGAATGCCACCTAAGAGGGAATTGGAACACGAGATATAGTGACTGCTAGGCTCTCCTTTACCAAATATATAAATGCATATAAAATCCATATTAGAGTCAAATTAGGTGAGGCAAATTTTTTTGAAGAAAGGAGTCATAAGACCAAGTACCTCATCATGTAGTTCCTTGGTCATTTTGGTGCCAAAGAAATATGGGACTTGGAGAACGTGCATTGACTACAAATATCTAAACAAGATCACTCTCAAGAATAAATGTTCTTTTCCTCAGATTGATGACTTGTTAGATCTACTATAACATGAAAATTACTTGACCAATATGGATTTGAAATCTAGATATCATCAAGTTTGTATGAAGGAAGGAGACACTTGGAATACTGCATTCAAGATGAAGTAAGGTCTACATGAGTGGTTAGTAATGCATTGAATACTTTTATGCTTTTGATAAATGATATATTCCATTCATTTCTAGATTCATTTGTCATAATTTCCTTGGACAACATTCAGACGAATCTTTATTTCTACTTGGTATGGGCATGTGTTACATTTGAAGCAAGTGTTATAAACACCAAGGAAACATCAATTACTAGCAATCCTAAAGATAGAGGTAATCCTTAAATGGCCCACTCTTACTAATTTCATAGAAGTTAAGATTTTTGTGCAAGCTGCCCAATATGTAAGAAAATCCATAGCATCATTTTTAGTTGTGATAACGCCACTTCATTCTATAACAATGAGTGGTAATATTTTCTAGTGTGATAAGAATCAATAGAAATTTTTTGAATAATTGAAGAAGAAAATTAGTTGAGCCCCAATCCTAACACTACCTAACTTATTGAAGTTTTTTGAAATAAATTGATTCTAGTGGGTACACTATGGGAGCAATGTTAATGAAAGGGCGAAGACTAGTGTGCTACCACTGAGAGCTATTTATTGGAGTAGCATTGAATTACCCTACATATGACAATGAGCTCTATGCCTTAGTTCAAGCAGTGAATAAGTGGAAGCATTATTTATAATTGGGTAAGGAGACCATCATCCACACTGATCACCAACCTCTATAATAATTGGAGGCTCAAAGAAGATCTAAGAATTAAGACACTTTAAATGGATGATATTTTTCAACAATTCAATCTAGTGATTAAATATCATAAATGAACAACCAACAAGTTCATCAATATTCTATCCAGATCACCGACACCAAAAATTATAGGTACAAGAGCCATTTTGCACATGGAGCAATTCCCCCATGAAGCATATAGAGACGAGTATGTGGAACATGAATACTCCCATAAGTTGTATGAGAAGATACAAGTGTAACATCCCTTCTATAATCCCCAGTTTAATTAATGCTTAATGTAGATGTAATTTGTGGCTATGGCCAAGCGATGTAATATGCAGATTGTATTTCTGAATTTTAATAAATAAGATGTGATGTCAACTGCTAGGGGACATGGACATAGATGTGGGATGATATATCCACAAGAGAGGGGATGGTCTAAGATAATGTCTAAGAGGGGTCCAAGGGGGAATTATTACCCATGCCTATTGATTCAACCCACTTTCTAATTTTTCTATTGGTATATGAACCTTCTAATTTATGATTGAATGTCCCCAAATCCAGTCATTGAATTCATGTAAGAGGGTGGGTGTGAGAAGTCACATGCCATATTTATTGGGAGCATGGGAGATGAGTACAATCAGTTTGGGGAAGAGTGTAAGTCAATCAAGTAAGCTCAAGAGAGGAGATATTTGTATGGGTAGTTACAACAATTTTGAATAATCAATGTTTTTGCATGAACAACAAGTAGAGAGAAAGGAAGAAGAGCTTAGAGCTGGAGAAAACATGGAGGGTGAATTATAGAGTGTATTTGGAGCATAATATTGAAGAGCCAAGTTGTCAGGCCTAAAGAGTGAACTCCTGTGTGAGTTTCACTATAAAAACAAGTGATTACTGCTGTTTTTCCTGGTAGTTTTCCTAGAAGTGAGCTCTCTTGAGTTTCCTAGAAGAGGGATTCCTGGTTACCTGTGCCAGAGAGACCTTGATAAATGAATGGGATTCTTGATCAATTGGGAGCAGTGAATGGGTACATTCCTTGGGTTGGGAAGTTTGAGAGGAAGATATCTAGTGGAAAATCAGGATAGCTGTAGGAGAATACCAGTGGGTTGTGGGGTTTTTTGAGCTGTGAGTGGGTAGTGAGAGACCACCCTCTTTATTGGATTTCTAGCCCCAACTCAGTGGTGAATTTCTATTGATATTTGGAACAATAAGTCTATGGTTGGGTGGAATGTCCATCCCAGGTATCTGGTTGCAAAACCATTTTTAAAAGATAAGTGTTTTATCTTATTTCCGTGTTGCATTATGAGTTTAATTGTTATGTATTAACTCTGTGTTTTAGAATGATTTATATGCTTATGTGTTGAGTTATTTAAATTGCATTCATGTCATTTTATCATGTTGTAGATGCATTTAATTAATGGTATAAGACAATATTTAAATTTGTGTGTAATTCGTAGCTGGTAAGATACATGAAATTAGTTATCAGAAAATTTTAATTTTATGAGTATTTCCGCATGTAATGGTCCTCAGTTGGGATGGGGAACATTACAACAAGGAAACAAATAAAAAAACATATCTTGATTAACATTTCCAATAGGGATTACTCTATAATATGGGAAATCTTTACGTATTAAAGGAATATAGATTACAATTGATAAGGGGGGCTCACACATCCAAGGTCATTGATCATTTTAGTGTTAGGAAGACCATGGATAAATTGTAGGTGTATGTTTATTGGCCTAAGATGCAAGAAGTAGTTATATTTATAAGAGGATGTATTTTATGTTGTACTAACAAGATTAGTGACTACAAACAAGCAATATACAATCCACTTCCAATTTCTACAAGGCCATGGGAAACCATATCCATGGACAATCTTGGGTATTCATAGAGGGAAAAGAGAGGGCATGGATACTTGTAAGTGGTAGTTGACATGTTCAACAAGATGTTTGTTTTTATGGATTGTAAGAAGACCATCAAATTGAAAGACATTGAAAGCTCATTCTTTGAAAGGGTTTGGGTGCACTTTTGGATTCCAAGGAGAATCATTTCCAATAGAGATACTAAATTCCCTAATGTATTTCAGACTTCATTGCAAGAGAAGTTAGATACTAAATTGAAGAGATCCATTTCATTGATTCTATAGAATGATGTGAAGACATAGGTAGTGAATATGATTTTGGCTTAGGTTTTGAAAGGTTACAATCAAAAGAATCCAAGGATGTGGGATGAAAAATTGGTTTAAACAACCTTGTTAGAATAATAGTATGCATCCTTCCATCGACGAGTCTCTTTTTGAAATTTGTTTTGGATATTTTCCACCATCACCTTATAATAATAGTGTGCATCCTTCCATCAATGAGTCTCTTTTTGAAATTTGTTTTGGATATTTTCCACCATCACCATTGAATATTGTATATGGAAAACCTGAAGTAGGGACATCAACCTCAAGTGATGCATTAAAGGTAAAAAAATTCATAGATAGGATAAAAAAAATACATTTATAGGTTCAAGGGAAACTAAAGAAGTATTATGAGAAATACAATAAGAGAAATGATAAACACATGATTGCGAAGACATCCCAAGTAAGAGAGAGAGTTTGGTTGCACATTAATACAAAAAGGTTACAGGGACTAAGGAAGAAAATCAAATCCTTGAGAGTTGGACCCTTTGAAATATTGGAGGAAGTAGTGAACATTTTTGACAAACTTTGTGTTTAATCTTCTATACGTATTTACTTAGTAGTAAAAGTAGAGACCCTAAAACTCTACCAATTATCCATGCTCAATGAGGATGAAGATAACCAAGTCATACCTTCCTTTGAAGATTTGAAACAAATGCACATACATAATTACTAGAGGACACAATTATGAAAAATAGGATTAGAAGGGGTCAACAAGAACATTGGTAGGCATGATTTTAAGGTTCAACTACTAGCTATTGACATAGGAAAAAATTCCTTGTAAACTTCATAGGATTACGTAGTGAAAGGGTCCAATTAAACCTTCTTTGTTGAAATGGCAATCCCTCTGACTATGACACAACTATTAAAATATAGTGATGAAAATGAAATGAAACTAGTATGCAAATGCAACACATGTGAGATGCAACTAATTAAATCATGGCCATGAATAATGAAAAGAGATGGGAATTAAACCAATATAAGAGGGAATATTCCATAGTTGCTGCTAGAAATGAACTTGAATCAGACCATCCCAACTCCCTCTCAAGGTATAATGATCCTATTGTTGGGAATACTTCCTTGTGATAAAATAAACAATTTGAATTGAAACAAGATTAGTCATATAACAAAAGAGGGACTATTCTATTACCAATGCATATAAATAATCAAAGAATTTGAGCAACCGAGAATAGTCTTCAACCTACCAAGAAGCTCCCTCTTTCATATCATATGTTAGAAGGCACAAGATAAGTGAGAAATTAACATTAGAGTAAGAGAATGATCAACAAGATATAATTTTCATAGATAAAGCACCAAGAGCACCATGAAAGGAAGCAATAGTTCATAATCAAACTCAACTCAACAAGAGTATTGTAACAATGGACTTTCTATTAACATACAAAGATAGTTTACAATGCTAGAAATAAGATCATTTGATTAATTGAAATGGTTCTATTTTTACAATTTTATGGCCCTTGGCCTTCCATTTACCTGACCTTTTGGCTACCCTAGACTTTAAATTACCTTGGGGTTCTATCCTTATAAAACTCTGTCATAACATTCATGTTGATTATTCGACAAAAAATTTAGGATAATATTCAATAAAAAGGTTTCTTGATTACAATTTTTTCCAAGTCCAGAGGTGAGTTACAATACAAACAAATTTATTCTTTGGAGTACACGAGCAAGTCTCATGGGTTTAGATAGAAATTTTTTCTTTCTTTATTGAACATCCAAGTCATCCTTTATGATTCTTGCAAAGTTATATCTTCTTTGTGATTCACTTATGTCCTTTCCTCGTTCCATGTTACAATATTGCTTTGAGCTTTGCCCTCTTCTTTTATTATTTTTGGACCTTCCAGTACAATGACAACCTTGCTTGGAAACTTATGTAGCATGGGTAAATTCTAGGCATGTTGCAAGATGTATTCCTATTCAATTGTAGTTATTAATTAGCAATGAACCATGCCAATGAGATAACTTCACATAATAAGTTTTTCAAAGGAAGCTAATCCTTTAATGAAATTTCTATTCAATTGTAAATATAAACCTGCACTAAAACTTCCCTTCCATACTTGTAAATGCACATGAAAATCAATCATCTCTTGAATGTAAGACTCAGACTCAAGCTATTCAAATCCAAGCTTAAAAATAAATATATACAATGAAGGATTTCACTTAGATGATAAGGTATACGCATGAAGGTTTGTCACTCCATAACTATTAACTTAGTCATCTCATCAACGATATTTACACAACAATTTGGTGGATCATAAAAGGAAGCGATGATATTTATAATTTTTTTTTATAAAGACAAATCCTTTCTTCATTTGATTTTTTCATGCACAGTAGTATGCAAAATCTACTCACGCTCCGTGTACATTTTTGTTCTTTTGTTAATAAAGTTTGAACACCTTTTGTTAATCGTGTTTGAAGAACTTCCATTGTAAGCTAATCAATCCGGTGAATATTTTTGCAAGATTACCATAATAGATATCTCATTATTTATCCTTCAACAACCATTCTTTCTTGCATTAGACTCTTATCAACCATTTGTCCAACATTGTGAACATATCAAGGAATTAATTTTTTCAAAAGAATCAAACAAAAGGAACCATCAACAAATCTCAACCGAGGAAGAATGAGACGACAAACTTGTACTTCTCCTTTGCCACTAGTTCTCAATCAAATAACCTTTGCTTCTCCTCCATCTTGATATCTTTGATAATTTTCTAGTCACTAGAATTCATAACAAAGAGAAGACATTTTGCAAGTAGAAGAGGCTCTCTCGGAAAACAAGAGGTACTATGCCCTTGCTTTAGGAGTGAGATCACTTTTCCAAGAGGCTGATTTGATTTGTAGATCCATGCTAAATGTTAGTGGCCATACAATCACAACTATAGTTTCTTCAAGATGATGAACACACTAGAGATAATTGAAAGTAACACCCCAATTTCGATCCCCAGATTAGCAATGTATAAATGTGTATATGGTGAATGGATGAGATCCAAACAATGTGATATGTAAATATTGTAAATCGAAGAATATTAATAAAAATACATCACAGGTTGTATATGGAGAAGGATGAAAAACATGGGGGATATGATTCCACAAGAGAGGAAAGAAAGGGGGCTTAGGGTGCTCAAGGGGGGCCAAAGAAAAATAATATTATTTTATTCCTAAGCCTAAGTATTTTACTTTATGTGATCATAAGTCATATCAACCTTGGGATTATTTGCCAAGAGAGGTATTTGTTCTTCTTAGGAAGACATGTGGTGTATTGTTAGCATAAAAATATAACCCATGATTTTGGTCATGCAAAGGGTGGTTGTTGTGGGATTTTTCTCGTTCCTTCTACGGGGAAATTTTGTCTTAGAGACTAAGTGGACATAGGATGGTTGTAATTTGAATGATGGTATGGATTTTATGAAAACTAAGTGGGAATTATTCCCATGTGAATGATAAATTCTTGTAATTAAGTAAACTAATTACAGTTGAGAATTCCTAGAGTCCCCAGCAGAGATATTTCCTAGATAATATACGTTGAATCCCAGAAGGGAAGTGGGATATACTGAGGGGCTGAAAATTATAGAAGGGTATATAATTCCTCGTGTTGTGTAGGCTAAAGGGGAAAGATAGACGATGGATTGGGATTATTGTTAGAGTTTCCAGATTGTGAGTTCTAGGAAAATTGGGATGTGTGAGTGGATTAGAACTAGCCATAAATGATTTCATTCTTATGGACTCATAGCCTCAATTCAGGGGTGGCCTTGTTGTAGATATATTACAGGAAATAGAGAGCCTATATTTGGGTCGAATGTGCTTCATTTGCATCTAGTTGGTGTTTAATTCCTAGAAAGATAAGTCTTATGGTTTGTTAATGATTAAGTTGAATTTAGTGTTATGACTTATGGACTCATAGCCTCAGCTCAGGGGTGGCCTTGTTGTAGATATATTACATGAAATAGAGAGCCTAAAGTTGGGTGGAATGTGCTTCATTTGCATCTAGTTGGTGTTTAATTCCTAGAAAGATAACTATTATGGTTTGTTAATGCTTAAGTTGAATTTAATGTTGTTTATGTTATTAATTGAATGTTGTTTTGTTTACATGTATAATTTTGCATCTGTAACTAAATTGATTAATTGTGTCTGCGTGAGAATGTATTTCCATATTATCCTACATAAATGAATTGATAACAAGATAGTGAGGAATTATGGTATTAGAGCTATAAAAAATGTGGATTACAACCTAGTTGGAAGGCTAGGTATATTACAAAATGGTATTAGAGAAAGAAGATGAAGGGAATTTGTGTTTTTAAGAAGTATCATGTATCCTCAATGGTGGATAGAGGGTATTGGGTACATTACAAAGTGGTATAAGAGCTACTAGTTACAACATTGGGGTTGTATGAGACAAAAACTAATGTGTATATGAAGAGAATGTAGTTTCATATTATGTGTTTAATAAAATGTTCTTGTGAAAAATTGTGTAAAGGATCTAATTGAAAAATTCATGCGTTTGAATTTTCCCAGATGGTATGAGATAGATTTCTATGGAAGCGTTGAAGAGGAAAATTGATAAACTACCAAAGTTCCGTGGATGTAGTTTTAAGCATAGAGTTCTACTTTGTAAAAATTTGGGGGAAACTGAGGAAATTGGTGAATTGTCTCAATTTTGAATGAATATACATAATGGATGAGGTGAAAAATACAAGCTTGGAAAATTCATGGCGGCTCTATGGAGGAAATTGGAAAAATTATGAAATTGGTGAAAATGATCTATTTTGGATGAGGTACAAAAATATGACATGGACCTCTTACCGGTGATATGGATCATTAGGGTGATAGGGAGGCATCATAGTGCTACCAAGTGGAGTGCATGTGAACTAGTGGCAACCACAAGGTAGAGTCCAATGTGGAGGAGGCAGTTAGGTCAAACCAATGGTTTGCAGAGGCAAGTGGATTGGTATTTCACAATGTTGAAATGCCTCCACAATTGCTGTTATGGTGACACATATCCCCCATGTGGTAAGTGGTTTGCGAAGGAAAAGGGATGATTAAACAATTGATAATTTTATGCTCCATAGTAGTTCTAGATCATGTGTGGGGAAATATGTTCTAGTAAGGGAGTGGTCAGAGATGGGAACCCCTCATCACGTCAACTTGATGACAATGTGCTATGTTGAGTTTGAGTGTAGGTGGCATCCCATGAGAAAAATTACACGGATTGGAGTCAAGTTGCACAAAAAATTACAATAATTATTTTGTGGAGGCTAAGGAAGTATTTTTCCAAACATGAGTTTTAGCTCTACAATCACTATCGAGATGACATGTGTCCCCTAGGAGGTAAGTGGTTTGTAGAGGGAAAAGGTCATTTTAATCACCAACATGTTAAGGCTCCACAATCAATATCAACCATAGATCTTGATCGTAGGGGAGAGATACATGTGCACCAACATATGGATGTTAGATAGGGGACCTACCCCATCACATCATTCAATAAGAATGTTCCAGGTGGAAGTATCAAGGACAAAGAAGGACCCCTATCCCATTCATGGTTAATATCAATATGCTAGGTGGGAGGAAAAGGAAAACATGGTGCAAATGACTCATATTTAATTAATAATAATAATAAAGTTAAGAAAGTAATTAGGAAAAAAGAAAAGGGGGCCATGGAGACTTGACATGGCAGACCATGAGGCAAGGGAAGATGGCATGTGGAAACTGATGCCACATCATTAGCCATGTGTCATTGCATGTCAACAAGAATGACACAACAACAAAATCATTATTTACAGGAGAAGGGAATCCAAATGAGCCTATGTCAATGAGTACCATATTTTTGATTGAAAACCATTAATCTTAATTTTCTATAATTTTGGATATGAACCAGCTAATGACGCTCACTATCACTTTAATTTTCTATTTACATGTATAAGTCTACATCTGTAACTGTAATTGATTAATTATGTCTACCATAGCACGCATTATCATATTAGCTTGCATTAATCAATTGATAACATGACCGTGAGGAATTATGGTATCATATCTATAAAAAATGTGGATTTCGGCCTAGTTGGAAGGCTGGGTATATTACAAAATGGTATTAGAGTAATAAAATGAAGGAAATTTGTGTTTTTAAGAAGTACCTCATATCTTGAATGGTGGACAAAGGGTATTGGGTATGTTGCATTGTAGGACATTGTTTTTAGGAAATGCATTTCCTAGAGGGTAAGATCATTGTGCATAAGTTTGACATAGTGTAAGTTGGTTGAAATGGATTTCAATAACCACAAAATTGCAAAAAAACATAGGTAATGAAGAGGAAATTCTCATCTACAACCAAGCACCGAAGAGAGATATTGTTTTGGGTGAATGAGAGAAATAATGAAGGAAAATCTTGCGCATTCCATTTAAGATGCTGTAAGTCAAACTACCAGAGAAATAAATGAAAATTGTAAAAGGAAACAATGACCACTAAGCTTGGAAGTTGCTAATATCTGAGTTGGGGACCCATACATGCAAATTTCTAGGTTGGAGAAGCAATATACATATTGAACTCAATGTTTTGATTGAAGGAGGATACATTGTTGGGTTGGAGGGACAAGTAGGTAAATTGCAGGGCTTGGAGACTTGTTAGTCCCTCAAATCAATGATTTATCCATCCTTGGGAAAATCACTGGGTTTAGAGGCTTGCTAGCTTCTCAAATCAATGATTTATCCTTTACAATAAATTTTTTCTCGTTCACTTGTCCCCATAATAATAAATTTCATCAATTTCAACACCCAAGGGGGATTTTTTTGTTGTTGTAAGGCTTGCTAACCTCTCATTTCAATGAATTAGTATTCCTTGGCCTTCCCTAGGTTGGGAAACCCCTATAAAATAATAAGAGTGAAGGGAGCTCTAACTGGGTAGTTCATAAGGAACAATACTTGCTAAGGTTTTGCAAATGGGGTAGCAATCTAAGTGGGCTTGATTGTGGGGAAAAATCCACAGTTAAGCGTGCTTGAGCCAGAGGCTTCTTGGGATGGGTGACCACCTGGGAAGTCCTGGTTACCGGGTGCAAGCCCCGGAAGTGATGATTGATGCTATGCGATTCATTTCGTTGGTTTCAATCCCACTTCTTCACCCCTGTGAGCATCACCCGATGCAATGAGTGCTAAGTGGACTATTCAAATCATGAGAATTATTGGTCAGTTGTGACTAATACTCATGGATATGGGTCATAGATTAATGACTTACACTACACAGTTAATCCCGAAAATAATATCTAACTCATAAAATGATGATTAATTTGTAGATTATTGAGATGAAACAACATAAAATAAAAGAAGTCAAATTACATATATAGATGGAATCTATTGCTTCATCCTCAAATTCCATTTAGATAGCATGACTATTCTTTATCATCTCAAAATACCAAAACTACATTACAATATGGGCTTACAAAAGCCAATTTAATGGAATCTCTTTAATTCCATTTCTCAAATCAAGAAAATAAGTTTATCATTGAAATCCATGTGAAATTTTGAGAAATTTGATTATAAAGTCGACCAAATTCTGAACTACCTCAATTTCACCCTTTCTAACACGTAAAACAATGCACTAAAAGCTCATTAATGACAATTTGGACTAAGACTTTTAAAAATAACACCTGATCATAAAATATACCCCAAATTCACGATCCTTGTGAAAATTAATGAAAAATGAGTATACAGTTGCCTATGTTTGGACAATATACCTCATGGCATGCTTTACAAGACAACCATACTTGGCCTCTTCCTTTGCACACAAATCGAGACAATCCATACTGCCTTGGGATCCGTACCATGCATTGGGATTCATTCCATATTGGGATATTTTCCCATATTGGAACATGTGAAGTGTTGGGATCCACACCCATATATAGACCACGGGCCCTCCAACCTCCATCCACTCTTTAATGCAACTTAAATCTATTTTCAGTGAAATCATGTTAATTATGGCGCTCATGGCGCATTGGTTAAAACCGTGGCTAAGTTTAACAGAGTTCGGGGGTTATATTCCCCGAAATCCTTTCTTGGAATATTCGTTGGTTGGTTATATGGTTATAGTATAACCACACACACACACACACACACACACACACACACACACACACACACATGGTGTATTGTTTTAAAACTCGTCTCATATTCGTTAGCCCTCGGGTGCTATCGTATTGGTCGTGTGGTAGAACATACAAACCAAGATCTTATGGGTTGAAGGCGTAATCCATCAACCCTTTTTTCCACTGATTGAACCTTCATACACGCTTAAATAATTTCGACCACATGTATGGTTAAGTAACACAACGGTGGCGCAATGGTAATGGAGGCTTTGTTAAGGCTTTGGGAGGTTATGGAGGTCACGGGTTCAACCCTCATCGACTCCATAATTTTTGATAAACCATACCAATATAGGCCAATGGGAGGTTGCCACGTGGCATCCTCTCATTTGTTGAACCTTACCACGTGTCAACATATGATTCACCCACGTAATCTGTATGGTCTGCCAACACATCTGCCCAGTCATTGTACGATCATTCCATGTGGCACCTTGGGGTGTGGCCATGTCATCGTTGTATAATGTACATATGTTCCATGTGTCACCCTGGAAATGGTGACACGAGTCACCCTTTTTAGCGCCTTTGACTTTGACTTTGACCTGTTTGACTTAAACTTTGACTGCTCATAACTTTTGCATACGAACTCCATTTAGCTTTTTGTTTGCGCCATTGGAAAGATGACGAAGAGATCTGCGCAATGATTCCATTTTAGAGAGACATTTGGAAGGTCAAATTTTGAGCTTTTATGGATTCTCTGGGACCTCTGTGAGAGTTCCAGGTCATCTTGGACCTCTGTGAGAATTCCTTAGATCCTCTCAGATCATCCAAACTAAAACCAATTGACATACTCATTTCTTATTATTTGTGCTTTTAAACTTACACATTATACTATGTTGTTTATATTGGTTACTAGATGCACTATGCTAAAATGAATCAGATAGGATCACTTAAAAAAGAAAGAGAAATCAATTCACAAACCACTAAGAAAATGTTCCCATAACCATATAATTCCAAACCATATCAAACTACTTCCTAGGTAAGAAAGGTCAACTTTATTGACTAAAATGTCGGCTAAAAGGAAATTAAACACATAATTACAAATATAACAATACCTAAAATAGGGACTTATAATCTATAACTAAAAATATATAATATCCCAGTGGGTTATCTCAAGTGGATGAGTGCCATTGTTTGCTCGAATGAGGTTCTGGGGTCGAATCCTCGACCAAGAGCTCATATAGGGCCTCATTTGATGTCCCCACCGGGTTAGGCCCGTAATTAGGCCGAATGATTTACCTAGTTTACCATCCACGAAATGTGGGGAAGTACTCAAGGGTTTAATGTTATAGCCAGATTTGTAGAAGATATTCTCGAAGAAGACAATAAACATGAACATATAAGAATGAGTTTCGACGCCAAGATAAAAAAGCTTCAATAGGAAACTCTACAACTATTAGTACTACACAAATAGATCATGAAATGACATGAGAGATAGGCCAAGATGTAAGACTGGATTGAGTACATCAAAGGAATTCAAAAGGCTTGTGGTGAGGAAGATCTTGGCATCAAGATTTTAATAAAATAAGGGATTTCTTGAATAAAGAAGTCATTACAGTATTGGAAAGAATTGTCTACAATGTTGAAGGATCCATAAGATTAGGAATGGACATCATGTAGGGAATTGTGACGTTTTCAAATGATACCATAGTTGAAAGACAATTACCCAGTTTTGTCCAACTAGTAGATTTTTGACCAGTCAATGAAGTAGTGTCATATTTCAACCAAGTGGTGGGAAGGCGTGAAGATGAGGTCAAAGAGATTACATTGATATAATGCGACCACATACAAGATTTCTTGGTTGAGGAAATCATAATGTTTACTAAACTAGAATCTATGATTCCAAAAATAGAAAAACATATTCAATGGTTCAAGCATGAAAAAGAAAGTCTAAGTTTACCCATGGATCAATATGTATTCCCTTGTCAACAATTGTGAAAAGAGTATTCAAACAACAGACCAACTACAATGTTGAACATGTAGTGACTAAATTGCTTGGAATTCCTAGTTATTATGCCAAACATGCAATGGTTGAAACTCCCAGATTGCCCAATTACGATGCCAAACATGTAGTGGCAGAAAATCCTAAAAAACATGTAGCGACCGAAACTCCTAGATCACTCGGGTCATAAATAAATGCAATCTTTTTATTTTTTTTCTTTATACTATTTTTAAGTTTGTAATTGAAACTGTAAATTGCCAACATCGATCGCTTAGAAGGGTTTTGAGCTCTAAGGCGAATTTTGGAAAAATTGTAGTGAAGAACTATTTCAAAGCTAATTTCATAATTTCTGATTGGAGTCAAGACGTTTTTTGTTGGTTTGCCAAATGATATTTGTACCTTTATTCTTTTCCATGGATTATTCTACTACTATTTAAATTTTTCAATCATCGAGTAAAAATTTCAATTGCTGTTAAGTTATCTTGCATGATTGAATGAATTAATGTTATTCTTGATATATGCTTTTTTAGTTACTCTTAGTTGAAATATCTATTGAATTAATTAAACTTTATTTTATCTATAAATTCTAAATAGTATTATGCAGTAAAAGACTTTTAGATGAATTAATTCCAAAAGGATCACAACTTGTGTTTAATATTCATTTACTATTCTTATAGTTATCTTATAAGACAAGTCTCTTTTAAATCTATTAGATTAGTTTACTTTCTACAATAAAATTGAAAAACATAAAAAGAAAAAAGAAAACTATTAAAACCCACCCACACCAAACAAATAAGAATCTAATTATACCTTTTCCTTGGGTCAATTCCCTAAAATCCCTACTATTGTATTTTAGGAATCAAACTCCCTCAACACATTGCTCGAGTACCCTACCTTTTGATGATAAAGTTTTAAGAGAATGCTCAAATCTTGAATGACCATCTCCATTTCAAAATGAAACCAAAAATCCAAGGGTAGCTTCTACTAATCTCGAATCTGTCCACCAAGGATAACAATCTTGCAAGCAAATATCAAACTTATATGGAATGGATAAAGATAACGCGTCTTCACTAGCCAAAGTAAACCCTATTAATTACTACAACGATTTTAACTCTTAAAACAATAAATAAATAAAGTTTTCAATACATTTACAATAAAGAAATTTATTTTTAAATATAGCAGATAAAATTTTATATACATTAATTTTTAACCTTGTTTGTAATAATGATTATCTCATCAAATGGTTTTAAAGTCCATAATAGTCGTTTTCATGGAACCCTCTGTATGTATTATGCACCTTCACCCCATATCACTTTCTACATAGGAAAATTGCGTCCACTTTCAAAATACCCCCACCACTTATCCACTTTAAAGATACCCAAATTGAAGTCAATAATTGCATTAACTATATACCATTAAGACTTTTATAGTGATATCAAGATGCAATTAAAATTATTTATAAAACATTAAAACTTTTATATATTATATAGAAAAGGAAGTGGTAAAAGTTATTACTTTAAAGATACCCCARTTGAAGTTCATAATTGCATTAAATATAGACCATTAAGACTTTTATAGAGTGAAAAMAATTATTTAATTAAAATTTTTATAGACTGATTTCAAAATAAACAACTATTTATAAATCATCTATGTTACATGATTTTCAATCTAGTGTACTGACATATTTGAAATCATTGCAAGGGAAACTAACATTTAATGGTAAAGGTCATCCTCCGATGCCAAATGCACTTATTGAAAGATTAAAATCCATTAAAATCACTGTCTTGCTTTGAAAATTGGCTAGGATCTATTCAATGATCATGGATGATGCGAATAAATGTAGAGGGGTCTTGCAATGAGATTTATATGTTCACAATCAAGAATTTCTTCCACATTGCCTCTCCATAGACCAATCTCACCATGCTTACCATTGATATTTTAGAGCTAAAACCAATCAAGCCCTAGAATATTCAGGACACAAGGCAAATCAACAAGAGGGATTAAAACTATTACAAAAATATACTCGTTATGACCTCAACATGTCACTTGCGAGTATTGAACCCGGGTGGGGAGGATAAAAATCATTCCTCCCAACCACCGAAATATCCAAAAATCATTAGACACCACTTATTCCTTTAAATATTTACATGCAACATCTAACTTGATTCAAAATTAGTTAACTGATCGTATTGAGGTGATTTGCAGAAAAATGATGATGTGCTCTTTATCCAAAAACTCATAAAATGATGATTAATTTGTAGATTATTGAGATGAAACAACATAAAATAAAAGAAGTCAAATTACATATATAGATGGCATCTATTGCTTCATCTTCAAATTCCATTTAGATAGCATGACTATTCTTTATCATCTCAAAATACCAAAATTACATTAAAATATGGGCTCACAAAAGCCAATTTAATGGAATCTCTTTAATTCCATTTCTCAAAACAAGAAAATAAGTTCATCATTGAAATCCATGTGAAATTTTGAGAAATTTGATTATAAAGTTGACCAAATTATGAACTGGTTCAATTTCACCGTTTTCGACACATAAAACAATGCACTAAAAGCTCATTAATGACAATTTGGACTAAGACTTTTAAAAATAACACCTGATCATAAAATAAACCCCAAATTCATGATCCTTGTGAAAAATCATGAAAAATGAGTATAAAGTTGCCTATGTTTGGACAATATACCTCATGACATGATTTACAAGACAACCATACTTGGCCTCTTCCTTCACACACAAATCGAGACAATCCGTACTGCCTTGGGATCCGTACCATGTGTTAGCGATAATTCTTGTCATGGGCTCGAGAGCATTTGGGTCTGCAAGTTACACGAGAAGTGCCCGAGCGCAGCATGGAAAAATCTCATTTTACGGCTTCCAATCAAATGAGCGGGTGAAATTACGTTGTCAACGGCCCAGATTCATCCATAAGAACAGATCAATGATCATCGGGATATTGGGGCTACCAAGTTAACCGATATATAGTCTCAAAGAAAGCACCTATATTTCAAGACTAAATCTGGGTCGTCCAATCCAGTGACGCGTGGTGCAGGATCTAGTCACGTCGGCATATCGTCATTCGGGAATTCGAAGGGTTAAAGTCCCTCGTCATCTCACATCTCGAAACCCCGAACCCCGAAATGTCGATAAGCGCCTTTGAAGCTATGCCTATGGTCCTAGCACCTGGTCACGTCAAGCGAGCCTGGTAATGGAGGACACACGACGCATAATTGAGCCACGAGTGGGGCCATTCGGGATTTTCACGTTGGAAGCACCGAGGTCCTCCCAACCGTCCATCCATCGATGAACCTCGGGCACGTTGGACTTAAAAGGGGGTAAAATGCAAAGGAATGGGTTAAAAACCCACTTGTCCTAAGTTCGGGATGCAAATGCGTCTGTGTTTAAACGAAAATCAGATCTAGACGACAGGGATTAGAGCGCCCAGATCAGCGGCGCACATTGGATTCTGGAGCCCCCCCGCCTTTCTACCTTTAAGCGGAGGGGGGGGGGGG
>JZKD02S2124387.1:478662-488739 GCA_000966675.3 Picea glauca
CTTCCCCTTGCCATCTGTTCTCCTCCTAGCCGTGCGATGAGGCTTGCTCCCTTTAGCCCTTCCTCATCCTCCGACATCTATCCACCTTCCCTCCTCTGGTCCATGTGGTCCCTCCCCCCATCTCATCATCCACTCACCTTCCGAGCCTCCTCATCCCCTGCCAAGTGTCCCGCTCCCTTCCATGACAACCTTTCGCTACCGCACCCATCCTTAGACCCTCTTATCTTCTACCACCTCATCACCTCTCATCTCACCCTCGTAGTGTTGACGCCATCACCTCCCTTTCCCCTTCCACGTCAAGCGTGCCAGTTCCTCCATGCCTTATCCATCAGACTGTCCAATTGTTCCAGGTGGCGACGCGAGGGGTCTTCCACATCCCAGAGGGCAGAGTTGACCGAAGCCGTTCGCAATCCCAAGGAAGCAGTTATTATTGCTGTGAAGGTGGTTGAACGTCATCTTCTTCCATAAATAGAAGGCCAGGAAAGGACCAAGAGTACAAGCAGACTGATAGTCCTTCTTGACAGAGATTGTGTCTGTCATAAGTGCATGATCATCCAGAGTCTTCATGTGCAGACTGTCATAAGACATGCAGACGCAAATTTTTTTAATGCAGCTTCTCGTTTCCGCTGTTGTTGTTTTGTTTTGGCTATATGTAGGCATTTTTGCCATTTTGAAAAGGATCGATGGTAGAGCATAGCTCCCGATTGTAAAGATTTAATGAAGCACTGTTATCTATGGTTACGTATGAACTCTTGAGACTTATTGCCTTATGTATGTCAGTTTCTTTCATGTCTTTGTTCAAACTGTGTTAGAGCTGCTCGGAATTGGAGAATCCAGTCGAGTTGCAACTGTTATAGGATGATGTAGAATTTGATCACTGTGACAGTCGCATTGCCTCTAATCATTCCTTGTGACTTTCCTAACGCTGAACGACTTGGAATTGGAGAATCCAGTCAAGTCCCTTCTTTAGTATCTCGAAAACTTGAACCAGAGGATCTCGCTTTCAGAGTTTTTCTTCTAACAAATTACCGAAATCCTGTCGCCCGAAGTAGTTTGTTCACTCTTCTTATCAAATCTTCCACCTATTCACCTTTTAATCAACCCACTGATTGAAGTTAGATCAAGACCTCCGTTGTTTCATACATGATCAGACCCAGTCTCTGAGTTAGAGTGACATTTCCCCGTGTCTCTGTCCATTTGATCACCCATAAAAAAATAAAACCACTGTGACATAAAACTGATGGGCGTCGGGCTCTGCTCCTGCTAGCAATCCAGGAGTGACTTCCATCACCAACACCATGCATTGGGATTCGTGACATATTGGGATATTTTCCCATATTGGAAATGTGAAGTGTTGGGATCCATACCCATATATAGACCACGGGCCCTCCAAGCTCCATCCACTCTTTAATGCAACTTAAATCTATTTTAAGTGGAATCATTTTAGTTATGGCGCTCATGACACATTGGTTAAAACCGTGGCTAAGTTTAGCAGAGTTCGGGGGTTATATTCCCCGAAATCCTTTCTTGGCATATTCGTTGGTTGGTTATATGGTTATAGTATAACCACACACACACACACACACACACACACACACATATGGTGTATTGTTTTAAAACTCGTCTCATATTCGTTAGCCCTCGGGGGCTATGGTATTGGTCGTGTGGTAGAACATACAAACCAAGATCTTATGGGTCGAAGGTGTAATCCCTCAACCCTTTTTTCCACTGATTGAACCTTCATACAAGATTAAATAATTTCGACCACATGTATGGTTAAGTAACACCATGGTGGCACAATGGTAATGGAGGGTTTGTTAAGGCTTTGGAAGGTTATGGAGGTCACGAGTTTGACCCTCATCGACTCCATAATTTTTGATAAACCATACCAATATAGGCCAATGGGAGGTCACCACATGGCATCCTCTCATTTGTTGAACCTTACCACATGACAACATATGATTCACCCACATAATCTGTATGGTCTGCCAACACATCTGCCCAGTCATTGTAGGATCATTTCATGTGGCACCTTGGGGTGTGGCCATGTAATCGCCGTATGGTGTACATATGTGCCATCTGTCACGCTGGCAATGGTGACACGAGTCACCCTTTTTAGCTCCTTTGACTTTGACTTTGACATGTTTGAGTTAAACTTTGACTGCTCATAACTTTTTCATACGAACTCCATTTAGCTTTCTGTTTGCGCCATTGGAAAGATGACGAAGAGATCTACGCAATGATTCCATTTTAGAGAGAAATTTGGAAGGTCAAATTTTGAGCTTTTATGGATCCCCTGGGACCTTTGTGAGAGTTCCAGGTCCTCCTGGACCTCTTTGAGAATTCCTTAGATCCTCTCGGATCATCCAAACTAAAACCAATTGACATATTCATTTCTTATTATTTGTGCTTTTAAACTTCCACATTATACTATGTTGTTTATATTGGTTACTAGATGCACTATGCTAAAATGAATCAGATAGGATCACTTAAAAAAGAAAGAGAAATCAATTCACAAACCACTAAGAAAATGTTCCCATAACCATATAATTCCAAACCATATCAAACTACTTCCTAGGTAAGAAAGGTCAACTTTATTGACTAAAATGTCGGCTAAAAGGAAATTAAACACATAATTACAAATATAACAATACCTAAAATAGGGACTTATAATCTATAACTAAAAATATATAATATCCCGATGGGTTATCTCAAGTGGATGAGTGCCATTGTTTGCTCGAATGAGGTTTTGGGGTCGAATCCTCGACCAAGAGCCCGTATAGGGCCTCACTTGATGTCCCCACCGGGTTAGGCCCATAATAAGGCCGAACGATTTACCTAGTTTACCATCCACGAAATGTGGGGAGGTACTCGAGGGTTTAATGTTATAGCCAAATTTGTAGAAAATATTCTCGAAGAAGACAATAATTATGAACATATAAGAATGAGTTTCGACGCCAAGATAAAAAAGCTTCAATAGGAAACTCTACAACTATTAGTAGTACACAAATAGATCATGAAATGACATGATAGATAGGCCAAGATGCAAGACCAGATTGAGTACATCAAAGAAATTCAAAAGGCTTGCGGTGAGGAAGATCTTGGCATCAAGATTTTAATAAAATAAGGGATTTCTTGAATAAAGAAGTCATTACAGTATTGGAAAGAATTGTCTACAATGTTGAAGGATCCATAAGATTAAGAATGGACATCATGTATGGAATTGTGAGGTTTTTAAATGATACCATAGTTGAAAGACAATTACCCAGTTTTGTCCAACTAGTAGATTTTTGACCAGTCAATGAAGTAGTGTCATATTTCAACCAAGTGGCGGGAAGGCGTGAAGATGAGGTCAAAGAGATTACATTGATATAATGCGACCACATACAAAATTTCTTGGTTGAGGCAATCATAATGTTTACTAAACTGGAATCATCTATGATTCCAAAAATAGAAAAACATATTCAATGGTTCAAGCATGAAAAAGAAAGTCTAAGTTTACCCATGGATCAATATGTATTCCCTTGTCAACAATTGTGAAAAGAGTATTCAAACAACGAGCTAGCTACAATGTTGAACATGTAATGACTAAATTGCTTGGAATTCCCAGTTATTATGCTGAACATGCAATGGTTGAAACTCCGAGATTGCCCAATTAGGATGCCAAACATGTAGTGGCCGAAAATCCTAAAAAACATCGCTTAGAAGGGTTTTTGAGCTCTAAGGCGAATTTTGGAAAAATTGTAGCGAAGACCTATTTCAAAGCTAATTTCATAATTTCTGATTGGAGTCAAGACGTTTTTTTGTTGGTTTGCCAAATAATATTTGTACCTTTATTCTTTTCCATGGATTATTCTACTACTATTTAAATTTTTCAATCATCCAGTACAAATTTCAATTGCTGTTAAATTATCTTGCATGATTGAATGAATTGATGTTATTCTTGGTAGACGCTTTTTTAGTTATTCTTAGTTGAATTATCTATTGAATTAATTAAACTTTATTTTGTTTATAAATTCTAAATGGTATTATGTAGTAAAAAACTCTTAGATGAATTACTTCCAAAAGGATCACAACTTGTGTTTCGTATTCATTTACTATTCTTATAATTATTTTATAGGACAAGTCTCTTTTAAATCTAGTAGATTAGTTTACTTTCTATAATAATTTATAAAATTGAAAAAGATAAAAAGAGAAAAAAAAACTATCAAAACCCACTTAGAAAATTATTCCACACCAAACAAAGAAAAATCTAATTATACCTTTTCCTTGGGTCAAATCCCTAAAATCCCTACTATTGTATTTTAGGAATCAAACTCCCTCAACACATTGCTCGAGTGCCCTACCTTTAAAAGACAAAGTTTTGAGAGAACACAACATTGGAGAATGCTCAAATCCTGAATGACCATCTCCATTTCAAAATGAAACCAAAAATCCAAGGGTAGCTTCTACTAATCTCGAATCTGTCCACCAAGGATAACAATCTTGCAAGCAAATATCAAACTTAAATGGAATGGATAAAGATAACGCGTCTTCACTAGCCAATGTAAACCCTATTAATTACTACAACGATTTTAACTCTTAAAACAATAAATAAAGTTTTCAATACATTTACAATAAATAAATTTATTTTTAAATATATCAGATAAAATTTTATATACATTAATTTTTAACCCTGTTTGTAATAATGATTATCTCATCAAATGGTTTTAAAGTCCATAATAGTCGTTTTCATGGAACCCTCTATATGTATTATGCACCTTCACCCCATATCACTTTCTACATAGGAAAATTGCGTCCACTTTCAAAATACCCCCACCACTTATCCACTTTAAAGATACCCAAATTGAAGTCAATAATTTCATTAACTATATACCATTAAGACTTTTATAGTGATATCAAGATGCAATTAAAATTATTTATAAAACATTAAAACTTTTATATATTATATAGAAAAGGAAGTGGTAAAAGTTATTACTTTAAAGATACCCCAATTGAAGTTCATAATTGCATTAAATATAGACCATTAAGACTTTTATAGAGTGAAAACAATTATTTAATTAAAACTTTTATAGACTGATTTCAAAATAAACAACTATTTATAAAACATTGATTTTTATATAAAAGTGACTATTTATAAAACATTGATTTTTATATAAAAGTGACTATTTATAAAACATTGATTTTTATATAAAAGTGAGTGGTAAAAATTAATAAAACATTAAGATTTTTATATTTATATATATTAAGATTTTTATATAAAAGGGAATGGTAAAAATTATTATAATTTAGTTGTTAAATAATATGGAAAAAAAATATTATTTATTAATATATATAAATATAGATTATCTTATTATTGTTATTCAAGAAAATCCACTTTATTTAAAATGATTTATTAGTAATTTGTAAAAATAAAAATATTTGTCAAGAAGTTAGTATCTAGTATTATTATAGCTGAAACTATAACATACTAGGTGTTATATTTTTGAGTAGTATTTAGTCTTAATTTCATATACAACTTGATTGAGCCATCTAATAAAGAATTAGGGTTGTAAACTTAAAAAAAATGTACTATTGTTATTATAAAATTAAATATTATCTTTAATAATAATNAATGTACTATTGTTATTATAAAACTAAATATTATCTTTAATAATAATTTAATATTTTATCTTTATATAATAATAATAATAATAATAATAATAATAATAATAATAATAATCTATTTTTAAGGTCACAACCAAGCTAATAATTTGAACCTGTGATCTCTTCAAAGGAAACATATGTTTTTAACCATTAGGTCCATTCAGGCTATATATAAGTAGATATATATGAGTTTTTATAATTATACAGATTTAATCACTCAAATATAAAGTTTCAACAATTTTTAGTTGGATTTTAATAAAAATTGATAAAAAAATATACCAATAAAAATTTCAAAAAGTAAAAAGAAAAGATTCTCATACACCAATTTTTTTATTTTCTTTTTTTTTAAGTCTCTTATTGAGATGTAACTTATATATATATTATAGAAAAAATTAAAAATAAATATATGTAAAATTACTGTCTAAATCTTTTTACTGGAAACTTGAAGATGAAAAATAATATAGGAGAAAAAATAAAAAATAAATATAACTGAAATTCCTGTGGGGAAGTTGAAGATGGAAAAAAAAATATAGTTGAAATTCCTGTGTAATTTTATTTACAGGGAAGTTGAAGGGTATTAATAATCCACCATGCATATACTATAAAAATTGCAGCAACCAGCCTACCCTACTCTGCGGTTATTTTTGTACAGCTGAGTATCATCATCTTCTTCTGTTACCTCTACCACTGATAAGTTATTTTGAGAGGCACGCCTTCGTAGATATCATCGGCATCTTGGATGTGAGAGTTGTCAACGAGAATGAAGGGGGCGTTACATTTCTCGCTGATTGTCTGCAGAGTTTCTCCTTCCCCAACGATGTATATCTCCTCGCAGGGATGTTCCTGCTTCACGACCGGCCTGGCTGCAGCAAGAGCTGTCATAAGCACAACAGCAAAGAAGAAGGAGAGATTCAAAGAAAGCGATCTATTATTTACTGGTGCCATGATTAATGAAAACATATAGACTGAGAGGAAGGATATACAGATATGTAAAAAAAAGTATAAGTCTAAACCTTCTTCAAATCAGTTGCAGAGGAACAATGAGTAGCCAAGAATATTTGTAGGCAGAATGGATCATGAGGGATGAATATGGGGTGAGTGCTGGTCAGAGTCAGAAAGATTAGTGCGTGGACGAGGACGGGATGCCGATGGATGTCACGTCGTGTCTTCTGGACAAATGTTTGCCACCCATTGAGAATGGTGTCATGTCTGAGTGACTTTTTATAGGGACCAGAGGGATCAAAACCTAATTTCATTTCAGATTTAGTAAGTATGGAGAGCGACCAAAACCTAATTTCATATCAGATTTAGTAAGTATGGAGAATGGCCAAAAAGTAAGTATGGAGACTGGACCAAAACCGGATTCGCTAAGTATGGAGAGGGATCAAAACTAAAAGGTAAGTATGGAGACTGGACCAAAACCAGATTCACTAAGTATGGCGAGGGATCAAAACTAATAAAAAGTAAGTACGGAGAGTGGACCAAAACCAGGGATCAAATCTCATAAAGTAGATTTTTTCATGTTGGATAAGTTTTTTTGATGCCTAAAAGATTTAGGTAATTTTTTTTTGAAATTTTGTTAATATAATTAACTATATATATTTTTACTTTTATAAATTTTAATTTTTGAAATTTAGTTTATTAATAAGAAATATAATTCATATTCTCATGGAAACTATTCATATTGTTTTTACAAAGGATGAAGTTTTTTTTTTGGATGACATAGAGTCACGGGTTAAGTGGTTTGTAAGTGGAAAAACTAAGGACATTGAAGACTACCACCCTGAAAATTTTAAAATCGAGAACCTATCCTCATCTCTCACATACACAAAATTCATATTGTCATGGAAACCATTTATACTGTTTTTACAAAGGATGAAGTTTTTTCTTTCGATGACATAGAGTTCGGGGTTAAGTGGCTTGTAAATGGGAAAACTAAGGACATTGAAGACTACCACCCTGAAAATTTTAAAATCGAGGACCTATCCTCATCTCTCACATACAAAAGCTCTTCATTTTAGCAGTCAAGCAAGGCTTCCCTAAACCCTCGATGCAAAGCCTCGTTGTTCCTATTTTAAAAATGGGGATATAAACATTCCCTCTAATTATAGGACCATTATGATTAGCCCGATTTTAGCCAAGCTTTATGGAATTATTTTGGAAAAGAAGATTAACCTTTGGCTAGAAAGTCATGGTAAAAGAGTTAAAGGCCACGGCGAGTTTAAAAGATATCATTCAACTGTGGACCATCTTGTTACCTTTAGGATCATAGTAGAGGAGTTCCGCAATAATAAAACCAATCTTTTTTGTTGTTTTGATGACTTTAGAAATTTTTTTGACACGGTTCCTAGAGAAACCTTTGGAATAGGTTGGAAGAGATAAAAGTGCCTTTCGAGTTGAGGTAAAAAACACTGAGGGCTGGTCGAAAGAGATTAACTGCAATATTGGAGTCAAGCAAGGTTGTCCCTTGTCCACATAGCTCTTTTTGGCATATGCAATGACAAGTTAGAAGATTGCTTGGAAGAAGAAGGTTGTGTCGGTCATACTCTCATTGGTATAGTTATCAATCTTCTTCTTTATGCTAATTATATCGTTCTTATGGCGAGGAGTCCCCATGATCTTGAAAACCAACTAAGAATCCTCAAGGATTTTTGCTCCAATATGGGTATGACTTCTAATACTGACAAGACTAAGGTCATGATCATTAAATCCAATAAGATCACTTATGATACCTTCGTATATGACAACAACAACTTGGAGGAAGTGACCTCATACAAATATCTTGGAATCGATATTCACCACAAGCTCCACTGGAATTATAGCATTGAGAAAAGGATTATTGGGGGATGTAAAGCTTATTATGGGCTTGAAACAATTGTAAATCAACCGATCTTTGGACTTGGTATAAGAAGAAATTCCTCTTTGAGACTCTTGTTACACCTGTCATTCTTTATGGAGGTGAATTATGGGGATGTGGTATCTCTTGTGAATCATGGAGAAAAATATAGAAAATAAAAAAGAATTTTATAATCTATAATCTCAACATTTAAGGAAATACACCCTATCCCATTCTCTTCTTAGAGGCAATCCTCTCACCCATTGAGAGCACAACTATGACTAGATACCTAATGTATAAGAACAATTTAAACAACATGCAAGACGATAGGATTCCTAAAATTGCTTCAAAATCCAGTCGTAACCACCATCGACTCAAACAAGGATGGCATAAAGATGCCCAGTCTTGGCTAGACTATTGGGGAATCATGGAAGACACCATTTTTCAAAATAAGGATACTATTAAAAATACCATCAAATCAAAATTTAAGGAGAAAATGTGGTGTGATAAAGAGTTAGAGGAAAAAGGAAAATTGAGGTATTATAAGTATGTAATCAACCATAATCTAGAAGATCAAACTTATCTCTCTGTTTTGACAAGTGTAAAGAAAAAAAAAACATTGCTAAGATAAGAACAAATTCTCATGAGTTCCATTGTGAAACTGGGTGTTGGTCAATTCCTAAAACGCCATGGGATGAAAGAGTGTGCCACCTTTGTGACACTAATAAGGTTGAAGATGACCTAGGTGGAAATTGATGGCCACCCACCTATTCCACTGGCTCAAAACAAGTGTTTCCACCTTGGCAATTTTTCTACTTCTTTTCGGGTCCTAAACTTCCAGGGACGTTTTGAGGCCCCAAACTACGTTTTTTGGGCCCACCATAGTCACACTATAGGTTTGATCTAAAATGTGAAGAAAAAAATTGTATTCCTTAGATAGACCTTTCAAACGAGCTATTGTGCGCCCCAAACGAAGATCATATGCAAAATTTATGTCTTTGGGAAGTTGACGTATCAACTACTCCCATCAAGGCCCACAAACTTTTTAGCGTTTCATCTTCCGAGGTTAGGGTTTTGGATTTTATTTATGTTAAAAAGGTCTCTATAGCCTCATTGTAGTCATTATCATCTTCTTGCGAATGAGTGTAGCCATCACATATATTTTCAGAGATAAGCTGCCACCATTCTAGTGAGTTCATTCACTTTGTATTTTTACAGTTTCTATACATTTCCATCATTAATAAAAATTGTGCATTACTGTATCTCTGTGTTCCTAGAAATATATCTGTGTATTTTCTTATTATATTTCCACGTTCATTTCATTCTCAAAACAATCCATATCAGTGGTATCAGAGCAATCTACTCCTTTTCATTTCTTAGTGCATGTCCCCAACGAGGTCAGGGTTGTTGAAATAATGTAACTGCGAAGAGCATTCTTATTATTTTGTTATTGGATTAAATCCCCATTGTAGATTAATCATGTCATTATTATTATTTTTATTATTATATTAATCCCCATTGAGGATTAATCAAGTCGGTAATTGTATAAGGACCAAATCCCCTTTTGCGGATTGGTCATCGGACAACTATAATGT
>JZKD02S2124388.1:15560-46211 GCA_000966675.3 Picea glauca
AAAGATAGTCTTGAATGCCTTTGAAGTACTAACCCACTGCAAGCATATATTCTAGTTGTCTTTGTTTTGTCTCGCAAACAGGTGCATCAGTAGTGGTTATATCTTGACTATCTCTTTTGGGCATCAATCTGTGAAAATGTTTCTCCTTGACTTGGCCTTTAGCCTTCCTTTATCCAGATTGACTTGGGGACGTCTCCCTTGGACTTGCCCTCCTAAATAGAAAGAGCCCCCCATCGAAGTGACAGTGGGTGGGGAAGCTCCTGTTACGCCGGTTTCAAGCCCTGACTCAAGCCCTTGGAACTATCCTACAAACCGTGCGATAACACTAACACAACATGAATAGAAAAAAAAAATTAACAACTAGTGAGAAACTTTCATGGAAATCAATACCTTTCTCCTACCAACCATGCTTTGAACCTTTCATATTTTACTATGTTGGATTTTATAAAAGGATATTCATCAAACACTGTATCTGTGTCCATGATGATTCTATGGGTAGTAGGATCCCACAGTTTGCACCCCTTAACATCATCACCATATCAAATATCTACCTATTTGATATGGGTCCTATCTAGAAAAATGATAAGAAACCATAAGCATCACAACCGAATAATTTCACATTTGAGTAATCACCAGATGACTTGTTCATACCTCTTCGAGAATCTTCTGTATTTTGCAACCGATGGTGACCGAGTTATCACATAGCACAATCTCTTCTGTCACAACTATTGCTGCAACTTGGCATTACTAAACATGCCTATTCGATCCCAACTTCCTTGCAATACTTTCCAAGTTCCATGGATATGAACTTACCTTCATCATATATTCTCAAACACTTGATTGACCTGCCAACACATCATCCTTTCTACAAACCCACCTTTCTAAATTGGACACAATCCTCCACCTTGAACTTTGCATTCGAACAACTTTGACCAAATCCGGCCAAGCCGACCAAGTAAGCCTTCACCGCTTACCTCCAGGCCCATTTACAATGGATTTCACCAAGCCTTTTATAGGCTTCATTACATGCAATCCATGGACACAATACCACAGGATACCCAAAACACATGGACCTAAAAAACCATTTTCTTTGACCTAGAAATAGATTTAACTCATTAACTCTCTCACCGAGTCAAGGTTAACCCAACATACATGCCCTCCACATATTCATTCTACCTAAATCTATGTCTAGACTTTTTATAGGTGACCTAATAAACCAGGGGTGCACATGCCTATCGAGGTCTTACACACATATGTCCATTTACATGCAATCAATAATTTCTACAACTCGAAGGTAAATACATTTTTTTTTCTTTCACGGTGACTCAACCATCACCGCTCTTATTGTTGTTGCCTTGTTGAGCTTCCATAACTCAATTACATTCTTGCTGCTAAATTTATCCACCTCAAACTTAGAACTATGTACTTTCACCATTAACACAAAAAACCACCCAAATTGTAACTTATAAAACCAAGTTTTTGTAACATGTGAAGAAACCAATCTTAAAGTTCAAGATTAAACCCAAAACATTAATTAAAAGATTTAAAAAAAATATATTTAATATTTAAAACCTTTTACCAAAACAAAGAGACTCCACCTCTAAACAAATAAGTTATTAAAACATCGTCCACCCATTTTACTTTACCAAAGCGATCCTCCCATGTGCGTAATAAAAAGGATTCTTTTGCATAATGCTACTATCCTTTAAGAATCAGCTTTCATACCTCATGTGAATAACATATCCTCGTGTTATCTCCGGGGAGGTCACAAGTTCAAAATCGGAGGGGGTAGGGATGCTCATATTGGCCCGTTGTGACAACGCTGGAAGGGTAGACGACCCCTGGGATAGAGGTTCACTTCGGTGGGACGGACGTCTCGGCCCAAGCTGAATCACAAGTTATTAGTATATCTGGCTTGTGGGCTGTTGGATATACTCTTGGGAGGTTGTTGTTCCCATGGTTAAAAAAAAAAACAAGTATCGCTGCCTCATAAAGCTGCCTCCATAAAACGTTGTCAATGATCTGAGAATTATCCATGCATATCATGTCTTCCTTAGGCTGTAAAGAGAGATGATCCACCCCTATCACTCCTCCCATATACCTCAAAGAGTGATGAGATTTGAATTAGGGAATGTGTAGGGAGCGATGTTTGACTCCACAAGAAGTTTACGAGTGAATTATTGCCCCCCTTGACAGCGTTGGCCCACTATAGACAAGAAACTATCACCCTCATGCACTCGGCACAGGGATCTCCTCGTCCCAATTTCCGTAGAAACTCACCCTCACAACATGAAATTGGATGCTCTTTCTTTCGCATAGAAGATATCGTTCAATGGCTCTCTCGAACTCACACAAATTTGCTTCGCTACATTAATCTGCTCTAATATCTAGTGATCAGATTTTTTTGTCCTTCGTTCTTAAATTGACACATGTAGAAATTTAATGCGGGAAAAAAAGGGGCAATGATAATGGATATTTTTTTATTCAAGGGAGAATCACAATGGCCAACCCAAGCATACAACTATCTTCTAATCTCATACACACAACACTTCAGTATTGCATCATTCTGTCACATACTCACTACACATTACAGACTTATCTCTATCGGTATGCTAGTATATATAACATCTATTACTCAATTACACAAACAGATCATGAATAGATAGATGACATAATTACACTAACAGTTTATAAATAAATTGCATGTTTCCAACATATACTTAGTGGGTTGCTAAATTAAATCATTTACATGTTATATACAGTTCCTTGAACCCGAGTTCGATCAAGGGATATATAAAAACCCTGCACAGAGAAATGGCCAAGTTAGAATTATAACCAAACGATATATGAGAACCAAATAAATGTATGATTGTAAATGAACTATACCTTACCTTGGAGCTTAAATATAACTCATGCAAGTTAACGAATTGCATCGTTGTTCCTTATGTACAGAGAAAACCTGACCTGTAGGATACCATGTGTATCACAGGAATGTAAGTTTTGAACAAAAAAATCATAGCAGTGATCAAATGGAAACATAGTTTAACTAGTGTTATAATTTTCAAAGCGAAAATATCCAAATAAAAGAATCTGAGGTAGCAACAGTGAGGTATAAGTATGGGGTATTATGTTACCTCAAAGAAAAATTATAAATGGTCTACCAGCAAGCCGTTTTGGCACAGACCGACACCACCAAAATTTAACAGACCTGCAGATAAACCTTATATTCAGATTCAGATTCAGAAAGGAAATGAAATAAATTATATTCTCTCTGAGGTATGAGGGGGGAACGTTTAAATATTCAAATCTTTATTACCAAGGAGAATCATTACCTGGAGCCAGCAATGGTAACGTTTTCTGCAAGAGACCATAACAAAGACAATGACACCCTCAAACCAAAAGGCCAGAGCGTGTGTTTGAAAACCAATGAACTCATAACTAGTCTTGGTTAATACGCCCATTAAGATGTGAGAGTACAGAAATAAACCAGTGCTAATTGAAGTCTCTTAAATGTAGATGAGGTTGGTTACAACTGTGTGGGTTGAGCGCCCAAATTATGACCTAGGTTAGATGGAACAAACAAGCACAAGCTTGTAAATAAAATGCCCTTGTAGAATTACCATTCTATGGGTCACTTGATATAAAGTATGACTGTTTTCCCTTAGGTATGGTTTAAGACCTAGTAGGGAAACGAAGTATTACTTTTTGCATTGAATTCGTTAATCATGAAATATAAAAGAACCATGGTAATATAAAGCCAACTTGTATTGTAAATTGAATGTAATAAAAGAGAAGGAAATACCTTTGCCCAAGACATAGATAGACAAACTCCATATGTAAATGCGGATAATATATATCTACATACATATGTCAATGCGGATAATATATATCTACATACATATGTCAATGTGTGAAGATAAGAATGAATAAAAGTAAAATCCATGAGATTTATTGATAAGAGGATATAGTACCCGATGACTAGATGATAATCTGCCAACGAAAAAATTTATGTAAATTGGAATATCAAGTACCCCTATCCTGTCATGCTATCACCATGACTATTATATTATAATATTAAGCAAGATAGAAGTAGATGTACTTTTTAGTCACCAGCAAGTAAAAGAGTTGTTAAATAAGAACAGCGTGGGATCAAGTGTCTTGTCTTATTTCCTTAAAAAACAATATTGGTGGAGAATTTGGTGTTATTACAAGAGGGCTGTACGAACCCCACATAAATATGTCATCTGATCTCCCCAGTTTCACTCCAAAGACCAAACCAAACCATTTATGAAACCCCTTCCGACTATCTCTATGACTATGGTTAAAATAACTATTAGGGTTCTATTCATAGCCATTACTACCAGGCAGCTTCCCATTCTGTACATATTTTCAAAAAGAAAACATAAACATACATGCTCGTAACTTCATAGAAATACAAGGTGACGGGTTTCATCTCCACACATCTATCTATCTTCTAGTCAACATCCTGCAGCTAAATAAAAACTGGAGCAAACAATGCAAACACAAAGTGAAAAATGAAAAATATAGACCAGAAAGAAAACCAAACAAATATAGACCAGAAAGAAAACAATGCAAATTGGAAAAGAAGATGAAGTAAAAACATGGATGACCATGTAGCAAACTAAACAAATATGGACAAGAAAAAAAACAATGCAGATTAGAGAAGCATAAGATGAAATGAAACAGAGCAGGTCGGCTGTGTGAAAATGTGTTATATATCGTCTTCCTTTCAAACGGCCATTAGAGATCTTAATTGGTAGCTTTTTACTTCGCTAACAGACCCTTTACTTCGCTAACAGACCAGCGAGGGAGGAAGGGCTCGACATTCCATCGATGCAAAATTTGAATTCGGCATATGGTAAAATATTCATATGGTTTTTAACTTTGGGTTTTGATGAAGTACTCTGTAAACTTTATCAATCAAATTGTTAGACAGAAAGGGGTCTCTTGCCTCATAAAAATTCATATCATTCATTTCAATCCTTGCAAAATACATCCTATAAATAACACAGATATCATTGTGATTAGCATTTGACTATTTGTGTTATCACTAGGCCTCTTTATTTTGTTAACATCTAATCATTTTATTGTTTTATTTTAATATTTAAATATGTAAAAAAAAAAAATTGGAATTTAATAAATATGAAAAATAATTTTCTTAAAAATGTTTTGATTATATTTTAATTTATATTGAAGTTTGATTTATAATATTGACTTTTTAACCTCTAACATATATAAAAACTATGATGATTTTAAAATAATCTTATCAAATTTTTTTATTATAAAAATAAAATTTTATAATAAATAAAGTAATTGATTATTTTTCTTAAAGATCTAATATATATTAGTGTTATGTCAATAAATATCAATAACCATCATAATATGGATGATATTTAAATGATTGATAAATAAATATAACTTTATGTTATTTTGGAATTTAATACATATAAAGAAAGAGAAGTATAAATATAATTTTTTCCATGGTTAAAAAATTAAGTATTAAAATGAAACTATGTTTGTTTTTTTAATTGTAATCTTTTATTGACATGATGGGTTGTTTTTTTAGAATTGTATTTTTTTCGTTTAATGTATGAGCATCTTATACTTATACATATACATATACATGACACATTTACCTCTACATCTACATCTACATCAAATGATCTTTACTCAAGTCACAAAAAGATGTGCTCAATTATCCTAGTGATATATATTTTTTAAATAAATAAATTTACTTTTATATTATATTATAAACAACAATTACATTAATAATATTTTTATAATATATTATTAATATTTAATATTTAATATTAAAATATTATCTATTATATGCAAATATTTTCATCATAATTAATTGATAGATAATTATTATATTTGATTATATTCTAATACAATAATAATTCTATGCTATAATAACAAACACTAGAGCAACCAAATTGCAAGTATTTACCAATATTAATATGCATTCAAAAAAGTTAATAAATATAGGTGAAAGGCAAGTCAAAATGATCTTGTTATTCTACTGAATTAGCTTACTTCCAATAATAAAGGTGTTAATGATGATAAGTAGATACAAACACAAACAATACTAAAGATCAACTTGTTTTGTACTCGATCACACATTGAAATAATAAAGGTGTTAATGATGATAAGTAGATACAAACACAAACAATACTAAAGATCAACTTGTTTTGTACTCGATCACACATTGAAGAGATTTTACTACTTGATTAATTTACTTCCAACAATAAAAGTGTTAATGATAATAAATAGATGATCATTAATAAAAACACCATATTAAATTGTAAAAAACCTGGTGTGAATAAGATAAAACCATAAAATTTACACTATAATTTCATAATTCCACCCATACCATCATATTTTGGAACCTTCCATATAATCAATCATAAATCATAAAAATTATATAAAGGTGCTTCAAGTTAGCATTGGCCAATACAATTTTCATGAAACACCTTATTCTACTTGTAAAAATGCCAAATCTGAGGCTTGAACATATTTGTTAGGCAACGCATTCTAATATCTAGCATTGTTCCATTCATATCATGCATATCCATTTTATAGCCTGGCTATTGTATAAAGTTTTTTAAACTAAAAAGCAATCTCAAAATAATTTGATAGTTGTTAATATTTGTTCCATTGTCCCTTTTCTTTCATGTTTCTTTTTATTTTAAAACAAAATCTCAATTTTATCAAGGTTTATTTCATTGTTTATGTTGGAAACTTGCTAACGAATTTCCTCATGCGGTCACATGCACATGTATGAAACTATGTTAATGCACATGCATATAATCTATTTATGAATTATTTGTGTAACTATGTGATCTATTCATGATCAGTTTGTGTAACTGAGTGATAGATGTTATATATGCAAGAATACCTATAGAGATGTGAGTGAAATGTGTGAAGAGTGTGGGAGCAAGACACAATACTGTGGAGAATAGTTTTTCTGTGAGGAGAGGATGGTTGTATGATTGTGCTAGCTATTGTAATTCTCCCTTGATTAATAACAATACCGACTATCATTGCCCATGTTTTTTACCCTCATTGGGTTTCCACATAAATTACTTCGTCAATTGTGTGTTTGTTGTTCTTGGTTTAATGTGTGCTTGATCTTGCTTGTTTATGCTCTTCTTTTATGCTATGTTTTTCTTTTGTTGCCCAACAAGTGGTATCGGAGCTTAGAGTTGAAGGAGAAGAGAACGTAGCAGAAGAAAATTTGGTCGTTGGGTCGAAGAGCTTGGTTTATTAGAAGCTGTGATTTTCTTTTGGACGATTGTTTATGCTAATGGAGAAAGTGCAGAGTTCCAAGTTTGAGGTTGAAAAGTTCATTGGTAAAAATAGATTTGCATTATGGAAGCTCAAGATGCAAGATATTCTTGTGCAACAAGCATTGCAAAAGGCCTTGACTTGAAAGTCAAAGAAATCGACAAGCATGAGAGACAAGGATTGGGAGGATCTCGATGCAACAACCCTCAATACTATTTGTTTGTACTTGGCAGATGAGGTGTTGTTTAACATCGCTGAAGAGACAACAACAACAAGTTTGTTGACCAAACTAGAGAGTCTGTATATGACAAAGAACTTTTCATACTAAATCTTCTTGAAGAGGCAGTTGTACAACTTGCAGATGAAAGAAGGTATGCAAACTAATGATCACTTGAATGGCTTCAATACTCTGATTTGTCAATTAACTAATATGGAAGTAAAGTTCATAGAGGAGGACAAGGAGGCTACGCTATTGTGTTTGTTTCCTGAGTCTTGGGATCATCTAGTCACAATTGTGTGGTTTAACACAACAAATGAAATTGATTATGACACTATTGTGGGAGATTTGTTGTTTGAGGAGATAAGGAAAACATATGGTAAGAAACCTCAACAGTACAAGCAATGGTGGTCAGAGGTCGATCTACAAAAGGAGGGATAGATCAGAAAGGTACAACCAGGTCTAAGTCAAAAGACAGTAATGGTAAGGAAAAATGTTGGTTTTATGGAAAATCTGGGCATCTTAAGAAGGATTGTTGGAAAAGACAACAAGCATCCAAAGAGGACTCCACAAAAGAAGAAAATTCAACTACAAGTATGGTTGATGAATTTTTGTCTGTATGTTGTGTCTCTCCACCTGTGTTCGCATATAAGGCAGAGGGTGGTGATGGTTGAGTCATCATGAAATAATAATAAATAATAATAATAATAATAATAATTGTATTTACTTTGGAGTTGTAGAAATTATTGATTGCATGTAAATGGGCATATGTGTGTAATACCTTGATAGGCATGTGTACCCCTAGTTTATCACGTCCCCTATCAAAAGTCTAGACATAGATTTAGGTAGATTGAATATGTGGGGGGGCATGTACGTTGGGTTAACCTTGACTCAGTGAAATAATTAATGAGTTAAATCTATTTTAAGGTGAAAGCAGGTAGTTTTTCAGGAAAATGTGTTTTGGGTATCTCATGGTATTGTGTCCATGGATTGCATGTAATGAAGCATATAAAAGGATTGGTGAACTCCATTGTAAATGGGCATGGAGTTAAGCGGTGAAGGCTTACTTGGTCAGTTTGGCCGAAATTCGTAAAAGTTGTTCGAATGCAAATTTCGAGGTGGAGGAGTGTGTCCAATTTAGAAAGGTGGGTCTGTAGAAAGGTTGATATGTTAGTAGTTCAATCAAGTGTTTTATAATATATGATGGAGGTAATTTCATATCCATGGAACCTGGAAAGTATTGCAAGGAAGTTGGGATCAAATAGTCATGTTCAATAATTCCAAGTTGCAACAATAGTTGTGGACATAAGAGGTTGTGCTATCTGGTAATTCGATCACCATCGGTTGCAAAACACAAGAAGATTCAAGAAGAGGTATGAACAGGTCATCTGGTAATTACTCAAATGAGAAATTATTCGGTTTTAATGCTTATGTTTTGTATCAATACTCTAAGTAGGACCCAGATCAAATAGGAAGATCTTTGATATGGTGATGATGTTAAGGGATGTATATTGAGGGATCCTACTACCCACAGAATCATTATGGACAAAGATGCAGTGTTTGATGTATCTCCTTTTGTAAAATCAAACATAGTAAAATATGAAAGGCTCAAAGCATGCCTTGTAGCAAAAAGGTATTTGGAAGGTATTGATTTCCATGAATTTTTCTCACCAATTGTTAAAGTCTTGTTTCTATTCATGTTGTGTTAGCATTGGTTGTGATAATACATCTAGATGTTAAAATTACTTTACATGGAGTTCTTTGGGTAAAGGGATGTATATGGAACAACCAGAATGGTTAGTTCAGAATCACAACAAAATATTTGTTTAGAAGCTCAAAAATCATTTTATGGCCTGAAGCATGCTAGGAAAATGGTACAATATATTTGATTCTTTCATGGTGAGCCAAATTTTACAAGAAGTGAGTATAACCATTGTGTTTATGGTATATTCATTATCTTGGTGTTATATGTTATGCTTGTTGCAAGAACAAGCATGGTTGAGATCAACAGGTTGACTCAGTTGGTTAGGACGTTTGTTATGAAGGATCTGGGAGAAGAAAAATAAATCTTGGGCATGGAAATACATAGAGATAGGAAATATGGTAAGCTTGGTTATCACAACAAAAGTATGTGGTGAAAATACTTAGGAAATTTGGTATGAATAATGTGAAACCGGTAAAATCCCTTTGGCTTTCCATTGTAAATTATCTTTAAGTTTATGTCCTAATTGATGAAGAAGAAAAAAGTTATATGTCTCGAGTATTATATGGTAGTAGGAAGTTAGATGATTTTATGGATAAATGGTCAACATTTCACATGCCACATGGCAAAAACCAGGTCAAGAGCATGGAAATGGGTGCTACAAATATAGAAACACAAGTATCACCTACAATGGTTGCAGTCATTTGGTCTGTGGTTATGATTTATGAGATTCGGACAAGTACATCAATTTATTAGACAGGTTATTGATGGAGAGAGAATGGTCCATACTTGAGTGAATCGTATAGACATGTTCATGTAATGATATTGTTAGATAAGTTGCATAGTTCTGTTGATAATGTAAATTAAGGACATGATATATCTAAATTGTTGTCAAGGTGGAGATTGTTGGAAAAATTCCAACAAATTTCCTCATGCGATCACATGCACATGCATGCAACTATGTTAAAGCACATGCATACAATATATTTATGAATTGCTCATGTAACTATGTGATATATTCATGATCATTTTGTGTAACTGAGTGATAGATGTTATATATGTGAGCATACCCATAGAGATGTGAGTGCAATGTGTGAAGAGTGTGGGAGCAAGACACAATATTGTGGAGTACAGTGTGTCTCTGAGGAGAGGATATGGATAGTTGTATGCCTGTGTTGGCTATTGTAATTCTTCCTTGAATAATAAGAATATTGGCTATCATTTCCCATGGTATAATTCTCCCTTGAATAATAAGAATATCGACTATCATTTTCCATGTTTTTTTCCCTCACTGTGATTCCACATAAATCACTTTGTCAATTATGTGTTTGTTGTTCTTGGTTTAATGCGTGTTTGATCTTGCTCATTTATGCTCTGGTTTTATGATATGCTTTGCTTCCGCTGCAAAAACAGTTTATATATATTTATGAAGAATAGTTGTCTGTTAAACACAAAGGAAGTTGATGATGGTCAACACAATGGTGAATATGAAAGGCGTTGAATATATATCTTTATTTACATTGGATTTAGCATAGTTGATCAAGCATTGGCTGTCGCTTACATCTTGTTCCTATTATTGTGGCTACATGTGAGATTGGTGCTTATGCAGCTACGCTTAATAAACCCAAATCAAATGTAAACTTCGATTTAGCTACCTTTGTCTCTTCCTTTTGGGAATGTGATAACTGAAGAAACGAGGTCATAGGAATTTAAACAACGATGTAAATTAAAAGGCAGCGTAGTATTATGACATTGTTGCGATCGATGAAGACCTTATAGTGACTCATTTGGAAATTTGGTCTTCCGAGAACCTATACATTGAATCTTTGGATTTGGTCACTTAAGTGATTTGGTTAAAAAAATAACTTTAGCATGAAATTTGTATGATTCCTTTGCTTTTATGTTTATTTAAATCCAAAAAATGGTTCAAAACAGTAAATAGGATACAACAAACAAGAATATCATTAGGATAAAGATATAACATATTTACCAAATATTATTAAATCATCAAAGTAGTTAACCATAGTTGGAGATAACTATATTCGGAAGTGGCACCTAGATTAAGAATGAAACACATCATTTCAACATGTACTTTTCCAACGTGGAAACCTCACAATAACATCGATTTATGGATAGCACAATGCATGGAATCTAGTTGTGGATTGAGAGGTAGCGACGAGCGTTACTACTTAGGCAGTTTTGAAACCTTATTCCGTAGAGTGCGTAATATCAACAATTCATGTCCTACAATCTTATGGATAATTTTGGCTGAGATGCGAGACCTCCATGTTTCTACATCCAGTAAGAAATGAGGAAATTCTCATGTCAACGAATTGATGTATAGTCTCATATTCTTTAGTGATTGCATATTGTCTAATTCAAGGGGGATGGATTCGAGATAATTGCTACCGAGATCGATAAAATAGATTTTTCGAGATTTCGCAAGATGGGAGGGTATGGGACCAATTAATCTATTAGCAAAAAGTGATAGATATGTCAACTGGGTAAGATTTTCGATATAGGTTTCTGACTTTGTTGATAAAAAGAGGAATAGTTATGGTGAACCCATTATTTTTTAGATCGAGCCTCCTTAGATAGACCAGAGTGGATATTTTGGAACTATACTAGATTTTCTTTGTTTCGTGATCCATTGTCGAGCCCAAAGAATTGTTTTCGATAGATGATATCTTTCTCAATTTATTACCAAATCCCTTTACACTACCATGGTACATAATTGGCAGCAAAACCTATATCGGAATAAATAAAACCACCTGGTTCATGCTCATCTGATTTAGTGATTCACAGAAAAGAAATCGTTGCATGGGGTAAATATGGGTTTCCCAAATCCATGATAGAATTTTTCATATACAACAGAATCTGAAGTAAGATATACACGATATGAAATTAAGAAGTAATATCTGGAAGGAAGAGGAGATGACCCATATTTCCATTGATACACCGCCTCTTTCTCGGATTCTTATAGACCCACATATTGGAAGTATAAGTTCTTGTGGGAGTCAGGATTAAACTTGAGGACGAGCTAACGAATATGGTTGATTTCAGACTCGGAGAACGGATCCAGAGGATGATGATGTTGAGAAACAACACAATTCAACCATGATCAATTTACATGTAGCGAATCATTCAGATATTGCACGTTCGACCAAACTCACAGTCATTGTAATAGTACTGCACATGCACATACAATATTGGATACATATGGAATGTAAAACATAAATTATGAGCTTTTGACTACTAAAAATCATTTTGTTAGATGCCTTCTTGAATCTTTTTTTCCTTTCAACTAAACATGATAAGAGTAGTTGAGAATTTTCCTGTCGCCCATAAGTGGCTATCATTGTTGACATGTAATTTGATGTAGGGATATCCTAATGGTATTGTATAATGAATTCAAAACATGTATCCTCTTTTAATGAATTCAAATATGATTGTTTTAAATTTTAATACGGGTTTACTGCATGTAGCGTATGATCAGTACAATGTCATTGACTTATGCATGTAGCGTATAATCATTACAATTTCATTGACTTATGGTCATTTGATAATTATAGGATCTCCCATTGGAGCACATAATTGATGAAGATAAGTCCCTCATCTTTTCCTTTGTAGGAAGGGGGAAACCTCTATCCCCACTCTCATTATTTCTTCCATGGCCGACTCCAGAATGCCATGAACTGTCTCCAACGCTCAAACTATATCCAGTTCTCCAAGTATATAATGTACCTATGTACTATTGTATAAGTTTTTTTGTATGTTTAATTTCATCAAACACTTAAGCTGTAGGTGTTTTCTCACTGCTAGAACCCCCAAACTCATTATTGTGCTAATTATTTCGTTTTTGAAGTGTTATGAGTAGATTCATATGGTCTAGATATTCCAATTTAACTCCTTTAATACAACAAGGGTGTAAACAACAAATATAGGAAAACCCACAACACACACAGCTGATATATTGAAACAAACAGAGTATAAATACTTGTATTCATTTCCAACACATAAATGAACCATAATAAATAGAAATAACTCATAGAGGTGCTTGATATAATTCAGGTAATAGTCTCAAGGGTGTAAACAACAAATATAGGAAAACCCACAACACACACAGCTGATATATTGAAACAAACAGAGTATAAATACTTTTATTCATTTCCAACACATAAATGAACCATAATAAATAGAAATAACTCATAGAGGTGCTTGATATAATTCAGGTAATAGTCTCTATTTTCTAGAAGGATAGTATAGTCCAGAGATTTCCTTGCAATGGAACTGTTGTTATTGCAAATGAGGTTGACCCACAGTGATAAATTGCTTCTACTTTTCAGAGCTCAACTTGGTAAGCATAACTTCACCCGAGATGAGAAATATGGTCCTTGCAATGGAACTGTTGTTGTTGCAAATGAGGTTGACCCACAGTGATAAATTGCTTCTACTTTTCAGAACTCAACTTGGTAAGCATAACTTCACCCGAGATGAGAAATATGGTCCTTGCAATGGAACTCTTGTTGTTGCAAATGAGGTTGACCCACAGTGATAAATTGCTTCTACTTTTCACAACTCAACTTGGTAAGCATAACTTCACCCGAGATGAGAAATATGGTCTTTCTCTCAAAGAGAAAAAACCTATATGCAATAAAAAAATCAGATCTTCTATCCAAACTCAGCTTGGATATGATAACTCGTCTTCCTTGACACATAAATGCACTCAGCCTCACATAAAATAAACCAACATGAGAATCCATGATTTTTCCTGAGGAAACTCATCATCCCACATCCAATAACTCGACCCACTAAGGAAAAAATTATCCTAGTGAAAGTATATGGTGTAGCTCGTAAAGGATTCAACCTCCTTCAAGCAAGTCTAGCCTTGCAAACCACCAACTCTCAGAGCTCAACCAAAAATGAAGAAAAATGCAACCACCAAAAGATAACTCTACTAGCACAAAAACACAATGACGATATCTTGATGATCTCTTCTTAATAACTATCTAGGGTGGATAGTTTCACCACTAAAATCAATCTCTGAAATCTACCTTAGAGTTTTCATCCCAAGAGTTTGAAAAGCCACATAGAGATCTCTCAAAGAAATTTTACAAAATGTCAAGTGAATAATGAAAGAGAGGGTGCCCTCATTCTCCTTTTATCTCTTCATTGACCATTTTTTACCCTTTTTACCCTTTTAATAAATTCAAGTGAATTTATAATTTAACTTTAGAAAAAATCACTTTATAACTGTTTTTTAAACCTCTTTCAATGTTGGAAAGTGATTAATTGGATTCTAGGACATTTTTGGATGTCGTAAATCCATTTCTCATTATCTCAACCTTTATACATTTTTGTTCTAGTTGCAACAAGATATTACACTAAGGTATTCCTTCAAATGATGTGATCATAATAGTACCATTAATGTATTTAATTAAATTATGCCCAATAAACCCAAAATTATGGAAATCACTAGGATGCCACAAAACCAAGAGTGAACTTTGTAGAAATTATCCCAATGATGAAATATTGTAAATGGATTGGTATAGGCCTCATATAAATCCTCCAAACTTTCCAATATCATTGTTAACCTCAGTCTACCCCTCTAGTAAGGCTAACATAAACCCAAAATGTCACCTCCAACTACGGAGAAAAGGAATCCAAAAATGGGGAGATTACAGTCCTCCCTTTCCAAAGATTTCTTGTCCTCGAGCAATGTCACTAAAACCTAGCGCTCCATTGGTTGAACTAGACTAAAACTAAAAATGATACCAGGGTCCCAAACCACCATGAAAGTTGCAAAGTATCCTCTGCCCAATGTGTGGCTTGACATTGTACTGACATAAGAAACCTCTTGAATATTATCAATAAGTAGAGAATCTCGATACTGCAATAATGTGATTAACCCATCAAATAGCTACTCAACTAGGGAACCAATCTCATAGAAGAAACAAATGGCTCTCGCCTCCATGTCAATTACTGAAATGTCTAATAATGAAATCCCACGGTGCCAACTAATCTCAGAAAGAGCCCAATATGATGATGTTACGCAACTTTGATCATAACCATCTGACCATCGTGCCCATTCAACATCCTCTTCTCCTATAAATCCATGCTAACATACCTATCAATGATGAGCCTACTACCATGAATATTAGTCGGCATAGGCATCCAAGAAAAGTCATGACCTGAAAATCCACTTCCATACTCAATCTTGAATATCAGAAAAGGACATTTGTCCTGATCACTAGAAATGACTTTGAGCGACTCATGAACTCTAAACATATCACCAATGGATAACACTCTCACCTATGAAAAAATCATCGGGAAGTGTGTAAATTGGTCAATCGTTGCAAAAATGTTGTCTTCCCACTGCACCCTTGATAAACATGTGATTCTCTCCCACTCTCTCTCAAAGTGGTCAAAGACTGCATCAATCTTGTGTGATGAATGTTCTTCGACTTGCTCTACTCCTAAGATGTACACCCCCCATATTTCACCCTACATTGTCCATGAAGCCCCTCCTCTCTCGATCTTGCCAGGATGACGTGAAAAACTCCCTGCCCATAGTACTGATCTGCAGGGTGCTAACACAAACTTTCCCCTGACTACCTTTGATAGGCCAGGAAATCATAATCTTCACAAGCTCACTCAACTCATCAGAAGACCACACCTTTAAGAATCTCAAGAGTAAACTCTAGAAAGTGAAAATTGGCCATATTTTATGTATTGACTATTGCATATCAAAAAATGTAGTTCTCGAGTCGAAAATCGATCTCCGAGAGAACCATCACATCGATGTTGCACTCCTCTGATCATGGTTTTATTATTGCCATGCTTAGAATACGATCTACTCTCTTAGACCCCTAATTTGAACTTTCTATCCTGGATCATTTCTCACCAAATAATCTCAGTGAATTCAAAGTTTTCCAACCTATGGGTAGACTCGATCTAAGGTATCTTGAGGGAAAATATATCTCTCCAAATCTCAAAAGCTCCTCTCAAAACATTCTCACAATGACACAATCCAATCACTAAGACGATCCGGTCAATTATCCTCATCATTTGAAGTAGTCTATCATTCTGACGAATGTTGGGATCCTAACAAGTTGGAAGTCCACCACTCCCAATACCTGTTGAAATATCTGTGAACATATCTAATAGAATCTGAATTTTCTCCTGTGCACTCTACGCACTAATCACGTGCCCCAATGAAAGACCTATTTCATGTCCATAATGCACCATGTCTCATCCAATTAGATCCAATGACCCTTTCCTCTCCTTCTCTATATGATGAGGGAATCAAATAAAAATAATAAATGCCTCTGTGACTTTCTACAATGCTAGGAAGTCACAAGTATGTTGGTCAACCCTAAGGGTACAACCAAGAGAGAATAACAAATTTTGGAAGCATACCTGGGCCTATGTGGCTCCTTGATCACCAAGATATATGTCTCTCCCTGAGGCTCACCCATCCACTTACCGATCTTGGGTAACCTCAACTCAATGGTATGCTCAAGGACTTTTTCATAATGTTTCCCTGGCAGAAACACCCCACAAATCCATTATACACTATCATGTGCCAATGAATACCCCAACAAATAGTTGTTGATCATTGAATCATCTTGTACCATCTTGTATAATGTAGGTACTACTTTATCCACCAATCTACTAATGTCTCCTGAAACTGACTCTTAGAGTGTGCCCATGTATGTTATATACATGTCCACCCAATCCATAGATGCATATACTTCCTTGTAGCCTGGTCCACAAGAAACGTGCTCAACTATCTCCTCTGTAGCTAATCCTTGATCCTTTAGTGGGGTCTCCAAAATAAATGTCTCATGAACCCCATAATCCAAAATAGGTGCATTTTTAAAAGCATGTGTGTCAAACCTCTCCTCAAGCACCTACAACTCTGAAATCTTATTGTACGGGATTGCCATAAGAGGATTCTCCCTCAAACCTTGAGTGCCACTCATGCCCTCATGTTTCATGAATGCAAAAGATGATGGAGTCTACACTATAAGTGATGAAGAGTGTTCCAAACTCAATTGGTAACAAACCACCTCAACCTCCCTTTCCTTATCTTCAACGAACTTGAGAGAAAGGTCCCTATCCATGAACAAATACAAGTAACATGATTTCATCTACTCTAGTGCTTCTTTGATTATGTGCAATTTAGCACTAGTGAATCCACCTGCAACTCCTTTTTCCTCTACTCCATATGGGTTTTCCAAATAAGATCTTTAATGAACTTATGAGCACTATCAACCCTTAGCAACACTTGTACAATTTTCTCCTTTGTGACCAATAATCGACCCTCCAAATCATGCAATGGTAAGCGTGTTTGTTCAATTTAATCATCATGGTTTGGGATATCACATAATATATTTTATGATTTACTTTCATCCAAAATAATGCTATCCCCATCAACAATAATTGATTCACTAGATGATGCCAGACAACCTGTACTTATCGTACATTGACCTGTTAAATGATGGGACTCATATGAACTATTACCACCAAAATAAACCTCTCCTTTCTCATCCTCCATGCATGGCTCCTAAGAAGATGGATCCATATCCCACAACAATTTTTCAAATACCCAGTCTTCATCATATTCAGGTACAATAATGCATGCATCGTCATAAGTATCATAGATAAGATAAGGATAAATGAAGTATTGTCATACTTAGGTGCTCACAAAACCTCATAATCATGAGCATCACTACTAAGGTATTGTTGGCCCTTGACCAAGTTTTGAGGATCCTTGGTCAGGATTGACCTACTTTTGGGACTTCGATAGGCTGTCGAAGATGGAGCGCAAGTCATAGCGGAGATCGCGGGATCTCGGTCCCTTTTTAGGAATTTTTGGGTTGCGGGCTTATGTAATGGGTATGGGGATGTCGGCCCATGGGTTTACCCATGTTTAGGTCTGATTTTGTAATGTATAAATAGAATCTAGGCGATGCAAGTAAGTGTGTATGTATGTGTGTGTGGGTGTGTATGCTAAGTAAAAAGTCACAAGAACATGATAACTTGCTAAGTGCTAGGGCAAGGGATCCATCTATGTGATGCTAGGTGGTAAGTGTAATTGCTTTGTGCATACTGTGTGAGACTTGCAAAGCTAAGTGAAGGTGATTTTAAGAGATTGTGAAAGGATTTGTGCTGTAACTTGGGGAAGGAGGATCTAGCGAAGTGCATAGATCTCTTGTCCTCTACGGAGTAAGACCTCAAGTCTCTGTGCATGTAGCTGATTGACTGAAGATAATAAAAGAGAACAAGAGTTGGTGGACATAGCCCCAGGCTAGGGGAAAACCACGTATATCCTATGTTGTTATTCTTTGTTCGATGTATTGATGTGTTTATGTGTTTACTTTATTAAGTGCTTTGATATAGATGAATCATAGATAGATCTGTTAATGATTTGTGCTTAATAATATGGATGAATACTAGATCTAACCTATGTGAATATGCTTAGTGCTTGAATAGACTAGATCTGGGTGAAAACTGTCGTGCTATGTAATTAGGGTTTTATCAGCGAAGTAGATGCTGGTTAAATATGGATGAACTGTAACTGCTAAGTGCTTTAATAGGTGTTGTAATCACAAATCGGTGTCCCTGCTAAGGTTGCAGACATCTGAGTCATGCAACCACCCCTGTCTCTACGTCGGGTGAGACTTCATCTGCTTCGCAGGTGTTGCCGAAAGGGTTAGTAGTTAGGGTTTTTTTTTTACATTGTTGTAGCGTTGAACCCTGGGTATGCCCCTGTGCCAACAAATGGTTCCGTTGCCAGGACCTCAAACTGTGATTGCTGGGAACTAAAGAAAAAAAATCTTTGTGCATAGATCTGTTGATTTAGTGCGCAGTAGTATACTTAACTTGTGAAGCTTCATGTTAAGAAGAAAAGTCAGATCTGAAGAAAAGAGGTAAGATTTGAAGGCTTTGTGCTTTGTTAAAGGTAAGAACAATGAAAAGTTTTGATTGAAAAAAGGAAAGATAAGTGGAAATTTTTGTTTCAAAAGTATGGATCTAGGTATGCTTGATAAATTTTGTCCTAGCTTGAAAAGTAGGGCACATATAGATGAAAGAAGGTTTGATATGAGTAGATCTGATAAAAATAATGAAAGATATGTTATCCCTATGCATCGAAAGAATGTTTGGACTAACAAATGGATGAAGGAACCTAGAAAGAATTTTTTTCAGGTTAGCTACTATGATCCTAGTGCACAGTACAGGAAAGGTTGGAGATCATTTCAAAGAAAGAGAATATTAACTCTTTGTTATAATTGCAGAAGACCGAGACACATTGCTAAGGAATGCCCTTGTAGAAGACTTAGTTTTCTTTGTTGTCAAGCTATGGATCATGAAGTTTTGGATTTCCCTAGAATGATTGCTAAGGTTGAAAGAATGAATATGAGATAAGAAAACCCTGAGGAAGATCAAGAAGCTAAGACCAAGACAGAACCCTAGAAAGAATCAAAGATTGTATTACTGCAGATGAAAGAAACCCTGAATGATCACCGAAATATCAACTTATTAGAGATATTCAAAGAAAAAGAGTGCATAAAAACAAGAATAGGAGACTTCGACATAGATTGTATTCTGGATAAAGAAACACAGGTGAATATTATGAAAGAAAGAACCTGGGAAATTTTTAGAAAGCCTGTTATGATTCATTCATTAGGAGGAATAGGATTATTTAGAGGAAATTTGATAACCCGATGTGGAAGACTCACCCAGATAGTTATGAGTGCTCATGGAACTACGAAAGAGGAAGATTTTGAGGTTGTTAAATTTATTTAGAACAACGCCCAATTTGCTATGTTATTAGGAAAACCCTGGATTGAGAGAAATTAGACCAGAAGAAAAGAAGAGGAAGTCTTAGAACAAAAGAAGCAAGAATTAAAATATTTCATGACTAGGAGGATAGTGCACTTGATTGAAGAACAAGAGAACAGATCAAAGCTATTTAAAACCAAAAACTTGGATGTCAAAGTTGAACGAACACAAGAAGATTCACAGAAGAACGGATCACCTACCCCAGACAAAAAAGAATTATTGGCCTTGAACCCTACGAAAGAATCTCAACATCGTGTAGTTACTATACCAAAAGGAGATAAGAATCAGAATGGAAAGAGGAATAATGAGACGAAGATCACTGGGAAGAAGGCTAGAAAACTCAGTAAGAAGAGAGAAAAAATAGAAAAGTTATAGAAGGTCCCAGAGGGGACTTCGCAGAAGGAAGGTTTGAAAAACTATAACTTCGTCGGGATATCAGAACAATAGAACATGACACTTTTCCATGGTGAAGCGATATAGTTGTTGAAAGAATTATACCTGTTATCCTGATGCCCTGAATGGTTAGAACAACAATTATGACTAGAAATTTCACCATCGGACTATTGGGACAGCGTTGTAACGGACAAAACTACATTGATGAAGGCCTCTTGTCCATTGGAGAAGATATGTTACATCGTTGTCTACTTATTTCGTTGACTATTGCATTGAGAACACTTTTGCGAATTGTATCTGAGCCAACAAGAGAACTCATTGATACCGTGTTGTGTTTATTGAGATCAACACCTGTTCCATTACTTTGAGCATTCATTCATCCACCTGAGTTATCTGATCTAAGTGTGTATGTTGGACGAGCTCAACGTCGTAGAGAAATTCATCGAAGAAGTTCTAATCGACCTTATGGCAGAGAGAATGATTTCCACAGGAGTTAAAGCTTCATCGACGTGAGGAGTGCAAGCCTCTCCATCAACTGCTCACGAATCTAGACCATCCTAGGTTGCAGATGAGAAAAGAACCAAGAACAGAGATGACTTAGCAAATGTGAATTTAATCCCATCTATTCTGCCCAATTACATCCTGCCTCTAGATAGCACGGTGAATCGTGACAGTGTCCCAAGGGACTTCGACTACACAGTCATCATGGCATACCTCCCGAAGGGGATACGTGCAGTCAGACCACAGTTGGAGAGGATTCCAATCTTAAAGATCAATGACTATAAGCTAGGGGACCACAAGACCTACTACATGCTTGCACCTCACAAGTACTTGAATAAGATGAATGGAAATATATCAAAGATCATTCCCCAGCCATGGACCATGAACATCGCACAGTCCACTATACTTAACGTCATGAAAATTCCACACTTTCGAAGGCACCAGGAGGTTAACGCGTGCGTTAAAATCCTATTGTTGTTCTTCCACGATGCTTATTTATGGTTAGATAGACATATTATCATCGATCCGGTGTTGATCAATAGGATCACCAAATTGAGCATGCAGGGACCTGACCCGCAATACTTCCACCCAGGGAAGGCTGCAGACTGCGCCCTGGCACAGAAGATTAAAGACATCTATGGCGATGTAGAGAAGGGGACGCGAGGTTACAAGGTAGCCTCCATTCAGAATGGTGTTGTGTGCCTCACCTTCTAGTTGATTGCTGGTAAGCTAGTCACGCAGGTCATAGGGTTTGTGGTTGACCTCGTAGGAAAGTGCGTGGAGGAATTACAGATGAACTGGGTGAAGTACATAGTCAACCAACTAGAATTCGATTGTCACGAAGCTCAGGATCAGAGCTATGAGTTCCACTTTAGCTGGTTGTTGATCCTCATCTTGTTTACAACTTGGGAGATGTTGGAAGGTGTGACCTTCTCGGACATTGAGTAGTTTGAACCACTTGATGCGAAGTTCACCACGCTCTAGTACTCGAGCGAAATGGGAAAATAGTGGAAATCGAACACAGTATTCCATACCTACTACCTCGAGCTGAAAAGGGCTATCGAATCGTTCCCTCGTATGATGCCAAACACTCTGGATAGGTTCAGACCCCTTATGAAGTTTCACGCAGATAAGCATTTCATATATATCCCCACGCGCATAGATAAGAATAAAGAAGAGATTCAATCATACTATAAGCTCACTGAGGAGGACCTGGAAGAAATCATTAAGGAATGGTGAGGAGTATAATGCACCCAGCAGTAGCAGAAGGAAGAAGAAGGAAGATGTATAGGAACTGAGCAACGCCTTAGAAGAGACTGCCTCATATTCACCTGGTGGAGGAGGAGATGATGAAGTGGAAAAGGAGGAGAAAGAAGAAAAAGAAGGGGAAGTAGATAATCAGGAGCAAGGTGAAGTAACCCTACCATGGAACCTCCTTGATGACACAAATCCATCAAAGAAAAGGAAGGTTTCCCCCAGGAAACCTATATCGCAGAACAAATCCAAAGCAAGCAATCTGAAGCTTCATACTATACTCACAATCGATGACTTTGATTTCATTATCGCAACCGTATCAAACGCTTCACAGGACATTTTGCAGAACAACGAAGCCAAGAAAGAAGCCTTGTATGACAGAATCATGACAGAGTTGAGAGGGGTACAACAAGCCCTTCACTACAGCCGTTCAGTTTCCACTGTGCCCCCACCATTAAAGGAACCGGAGTTGGGAGATGAGCCTGCCAAACTCCGCATACTAGTTGATGTGACCGAAGCCCACCTTCGTTGAGTGCAACAAGAGAAAGAATAGGCCACAGTGCCCCTGAAGAAAAAACAAGAGGAAATGGTAGAGGAACGTCGGGTTGCACAAAAGGAGAAAGAGGACCTTCAAGCCAAGTATGAAGAAGAGAGAGCGCAGGCCAAGCAAGAAAAAGAACAGTTTCTCACAGAATAGCTGGGAGTCAAAGAAGCAATCGATAGATCACATCACTTTGTGACAGGCTTAGAGCCAAAGTCAGAAGATCGAGTGGAGCATCAAGTAGTGCAACTCACAAAATCTATCTAGCAGCTGCAACAAAGAATAGCAGATCTAGATCTCCGAACAGTGCCCAACACTCTGTCAGATGTATGAGATCAAAGAGAACCAATTGCTCGAAGTGTAGTTGAAAGAATCAAGGGCCTCACCAAGGAATGCAAACAACTAAGTGATCGCAGTGCCCAAACTTATGAGAGACTCACTAAGGATTCTGAATTAAAGGCACTGGAATCATAGCTCCAGGAAAAAAAGTAGCAAGCATAAACAGTACAGGCACAGTTGAAGCCCCTGTCAGCAGTCGAAAGGATGAAGCGATCCCAAGAATAGCGTAGTGCACAATAGCAGGTCCACACCATTTAGAGAAGAGTAATGGAAGTGACTTAGAGACTCCAACCAATTCAAGATGAGGCTTCTCAACTATTCACAGAGATTGAAGGCTGAGGAATAGAACTCGAGCAAATCATCAGTGTAGCTAAACAACGCTTAGAGGGACCTGTCAACGAAGAAGTAATCCAAGATTTCGACAAACAGGAGGCTGTGGCACAACAATAGGTCGAAGAAGCTCAAGACAAGATCAAGGCTTTTGAAGCAGATTTACCCATACCAGAGTGACTCGAGACGAGTCACGGGTGAGTGTTGGCGGCTGGTTGGCCCTTGACCAAGTTTTGAGGATCCTTGGTCAGGTTTGACCTACTTTTGGGACTTCAAAAAGCTATCGAAGATGGAGCACAATTCGTAGTGGAGATTGCAGGATCTTGATCCCTTTTTAGGAATTTTTGGGTTGTGGGCTTATGTAACGGGTATGGGGATGTCGACCCATGGGTTTACCCATGTTTAGGCCCGATTTTGTAATGTATAAATAGAATCTAGGTGATGTAAGTAAGTGTGTATGTATGCGTGTGTGGGTGTGTATGCTAAGTGCAAAGTCACAAGAATGCGATACCTTTCTAAGTTCTAGGGCATGGGATGCATCTATGTGATGCTAGGTGCTAGGTGTAAGTGGTAAGTGTAATTTCTTTGTGCATACTGTGTGAGACTTGCAAAGCTAAGTGCAAGTGATTGTAAGAGACTGTGAAAGGTTTTGTGATGTAACTCAGGGAAGGAGGATCTAGCGAAGTGTGTAGATATAAGGTTTTGTGATGTAACTCAGGGAAGGAGGATCTAGCGAAGTGTGTAGATATCCTTTCCTCTGCGGAGTAGGACCTCAAGGATCTTTGCATGTAGCTAATTGAACAACGATAATAAAATAGAAGAAGATTTGTTGGGCGTAGCCCTAGGCTGGGGGTGAACCACATATATCTCGTGTTGCTATGATTTGTGCAATGTATTGATGTGTTCATGTGTTTACTTGCTTAAGTTCTTTGATATAGATGAATCATAGATAGATCTATTAATGCTTTGTGCTTAATAATATGGATGAATGCAATATCTAACCTATGTGAATATTCTTAGTGCTTGAATAGGCTAGATATGGGTGAAATCTACGGTGCTCTGTAATTAGGGTTTTATCTACGAAGTAGATGCTAGTTAAATATTGATGAAATGTAACTGCTAAGTTCTTTGTTAAGGTGTTGTAATCACAGATCGGTGTCCCAGCTAAGGTTGCACACATTTGAGTCCTGCAACCATCCCTGCCTCTACCTAGGGTGAGACTTGATCTGCTTCGCAGGTGTTGCCGAAAGGGCCGTTAGTTAGGGTTTTGTTGGTGCGCTATTGTAGCGTTGAATCCTGGGTCTTCCCCTGTGTGAATAGGTCTGATGTTGAATCCTCAACATTAGTTGATTGGGAAACCTCACCATGTGTGCCATCAACCTATCCATCATGTGCACTATTGTTATAAGCCTCACAGGACAATGCTAAAGGTGTACAAGATGTTGTTGTGTCATAATCCTCAATTTTAGAAACATCAGAGTCTTCAAAAGTTAGTACCTTGTCCCTTGGCACCTTTATCTTCTTGTCCACTAATACTTGCGATTCAAACCACTCAGGATGTTTGATAGTGAAAAAGTCCTTGAATGACATGGTTACGTGAAGTTGCTCACTAAGCACCATGTATTACCTCAAACAATCTATAAACTCCTCATTGTTTCCTTTATGTCCTATTTGTTGCCTCTTTGAACCATTAGGTACATTCTTACCTACCTTGTTTTGATGGCTTTCCATACCTTTCATCAACTGTTGTCACCCCTTTGCAAGAGTATTACGAATATTCCTCACTTTGTATCCTACTTTTGTAAGTGATTTATCCCCTGTCTCCTTTCCTCATGAAACCAAAATCCCTCTCACGATGGCAAGATTAAGGCTTGGATACCACTGTAATGTACCTATGTACTCTTGTTATGGTTTTTCTCACTTATGTAGAAATTGTATAAGTTTATTGTATGTTGAATTTCATCAAACACTTAAGTTGCAGGTGTTTCTCACTGCTAGAACCCCCCCAAATCATTTTTGTGGTAATTATTTGGTTTTATGAAGTGTTATGAGTGGATTCAATTTGGTATATATATGTCAATTTAACTCCTTTAATACAACAAGGGTGTAAACAACAAATATAGGAAAACCCACAATACACATAACTAATATACTCAAAGAAACACATCAGGAATATTTGTATTCATTTCCAGCAAATAAATGAACCATAATACATAGAGATAACTCACGAGTGTGCTTGATATACTTCAAGTAATATTCTTTATTTGTGGGAAGCATAGTATTGTCCAAAGATTGCCTTCCAATGGAACTATTGTTGTTGCAAATGAAGTCGACCCAAAATGATAAATTGTTGCTACTTTCCAGAACTCAACTTGGTAAGCATAAATTCGCCACAACTGAGAAATATGGTCTTTCTCTCAAACATAAAAGACCTGTATGCAATAAAAAATCAAATATGTTGTCCAAACTTGGCTTGGAGATGATAAATCGACTTTCTTGACACATAAATGAACCCAACCTCACATAAAATAACCTAGCATGAGAATCCATGATTTATCTAGAGGAAACTCGACTTCCCACATCAAACAACTCAATCCACTAAGGAAAAAATCATCCCAATGAAAGGATATGACCTATATCCTAAAGTATTTGGCCTCCTTCAAGCAAGTCGACCCCTGCAAATCACCACTCAGCCACCACCTTTGAGAACTCAGCCAAAAATGAAGAAAAACATAGCCACCAAAAGATAAATCTGCTAGCATTAAAGTTAAATGAATAAATATGGATGCTATCTTCTCAATGACCAACTAGGGTGGATAGTTTCACCACCAAAACTAATCTCTAAAATATCCCTTAGGGTTTTTGTCCCAAGAGTTTGCAAAGACACAAAGAGCTCTCTCAAAACAATTTTATAAAATTTCAAGTGAATAATGAGAGAAAGGGGGCCCTCATTCCTTTTATCTCTTCGTTGACCCTTTTGGACCCTTTTTAACCTTTTAATAAAGTAAAGTGACTTTATAATTTAAATTAAAAAAAAATCACTATGTAACCCTTTTTTAAACTCCTTTTAATGCTTACAAGTGATTAATTGGCTTCTAAGACATTCCTAGACATCGGGAATCCCTTTCTAACTATCCCAAAAGTTAGACATTTTCATTCCAGTTACACGAGATATTACACTAAGGTATTCCCTCAGAAAATGTGATCCAAATTATACCATTAGTGCATTTAATTAAATTATGCCCAATAATAACCCAAAATTATGGGAATCATCAAAATTCCATGAAACCAAGAGTGAGTTGTGAGGAAATGATCCCACTGATGAAATATGGTAAATGGACTGGTCTAGGCCTCATCTAACTCCAAACTACTCGAGCTCAATGTTAACCTTAGTTTACCCCTTTGGTCAGGATGACATAAACCCAAAAGGTCACCTCCAACTACAAATCAAGGGAATCCAAAAATGGGGACATTACAACCCTCCCTTCACAAAGATTCCTTTTCCTCTAGAAATTATAGCACACCTTGATGCTCCATTGGTTGAACCAGACTAAAACTGAAAATTGATACCAGGGTCCCAAACCACACTCAAAGATGTGAAGCATCCTCCACTCAGCTTATGGTTCAACAAGGTACTGACATAAGAAACCTCCTGAATATTGTTGATAAGTAAAGAAACTCAATACTGCAACAACTCAATCAACCCATCAAAGAACTGCTCTATGAGGGAACCAATCTCCTGGAAGAAAAAAATGTCTCTCTCCTCTATGTCAACTATTGAACTATCTAATACTAAAATCCCAAGGTCCCAAGCTAATATAAAAAAGAACCCACCATATTGATGCTACGCCACTCTGATCATAATCGTCTCACTAGCATGCCCAATTGGCATCCTCCTCTCCTACAACTCCATGCTGACATACCTGTAAGGGTTGATCCTACTACCATGAATAGTAGCCAACATAAGCATCCAGGTGAATTCATGTCCTACAAATCCACTACCATACTCAATCTCAAATATCATAAAAGGACGTCCATCTCATGTCCTAGTCATCATAGTTTCTGACAGCGTAAAACTCCTCCTTGAGTTCATCTACCAAGGCCACCAGTGGGTTGTCTCCCAAATGTAATATATTCATTCGCGATGTACTGCTCCCAATAAAATTCCCACCAAGATTTGACATGGGGAATGGATTTAAGTAGTGCGAAGCTAATCTTTTCACTCTCTGATTTTTGTTTGGATAAAGTAATAACCTTCTAGCAGATTCAACCATTTTTCTAGAGCATTTGCATCTATATGGCCTTCAAATAAGGGGATATCAAAATTGACTTGTACCTTGAAGGGTGTCACACCTAAACTGTGCACAAGACTAGTGGGAATGATCTAATACATATATGCACTTTCTTGATCGGACCTTCCTAAATGTGAAAGATCATGTAGAGAGCCTGATCGAAGATCGAGTAGTCGATCATATCTTGAGTGATCATGAGAAGTTCAAAACAACCCTGATTGCTTGCTTTCTTGAACATGCTCGAATATCATATAAACAACAAACTTAGATGGTTGATAAAAAGACCTTCCATCAGGTTGATGATCCCTCTGAAATCACTACTTATGGAAGATTCCTCGGTTTCCATTGGTAGTCATCGAAGGATCTGAGTGAATTCTTCCATCATCTCCTTCCTTTGTTGCACGAGGGATTCCTTAAGAAACGTATTGAAAGGATATCCTTCTATGTTGTCTCTCTTTTTTTCTGCTATGGGAGGTTTCTCAGGCTGGCTAAAGTGGTTGTCCTCAAGCGAAACTAGCTTGAGATCGACTCTCTATACCCTGACCTCATCGGGGACATGCTAAGAGAAACGACAAGGAACAAACTTATCTAATACAACTGATATAGATTATGCTGAGAAATAAATGAGCTAGAAATGAAAATATAGCAGAGAACACAAAAATACAATGAAACCCAACTTATATTAATGAATAAAGTAGAAAAAAAATGTATAACACAAACTCACTAGAATGGGGTAGCTTATCTCTAAAGAGAAAGAGATGTTGACTATGTTTCATTCGCAAAAATATTTACATCACGGTCCATTGCATGCTTAAAGGACCTCCTTCTCCTCAATTATATATGAGAGACTGAGAACAGAATAATTCCCATGATGTATCTGAGATAAATTGGTCTAAGTTTACAAAATTCCATATGCATGTAAAACACTAGGACTTGTCGCGGTCACCAATACCAATACTACTCTAGCCCAAGCACCCTTAACTACAGAGTTCTAATGGGATACAAACCATAAATGCTATGTTGTAGGCATGTACATAAGACCACTAGGAAATCATTACATGATGTTGCAATTAACAAATAGAATTGACATTACATTACATTCCTCATCAAAAGAGTGAATATCATGGTTTTTCAAAATCATGAATTCAAAAACTTTGATTCAGTGGAATAAAATATATGTTATCACAAATAAAAAATTGTAATTATTGTGTAATAAAATATAAAATAAGAAAAAAAATTAACTCATAAAAAATATTTGAAAATATATTGTATTATCATGTTTATTATTCATCACCATATCTATTTCTTCATATAATATTCACATAATAAATTTTACAAATATACAAAACAAATTCTCTTGGATCATACAAAATTATCACACAATTACTAATCATGATATTTATTAAAAAAAAGGTCATTAACTACATAATAACAACAACAACAACAAACTTTATATAAATTAAATCGTTCTAAGTTATATAAATAAATATCTAAAATAAAATATTTTATATAAGTAAAACTATTGAAAGCACTTTAATCAATTACTTGATGAATATTTCACATACGCATATTTCACAAGACTAATTACATAACAAGGGCGAAAACTTTTTTTATACTGCCTTTTAATAGTGACGGTATGTAGTTAAGAGTTTTCTCTGATGATGGAGTGGATGCGGCAGTCGGTGGCAAGCGCTATCGCTGCTGTAGAGGTAGAAAAAAAACCCACCAATGTCATAATAATATATGCCTCTGAAACCAACAAATTGGGAAGCTCCAATAACGTTTCATACTTACCAATGAGATGTTAAAAAAATACATTATTTTAAGAAATAATTTTTTCAATATATTTAACATTAGGAACATTAGGTCTGTTGCATAAATTTTTAAGTCAAAAGAAATTAATATAACGATCAAAGAAGAACGAACACGATTAGGTCTATTGCATAACTTTTGAAGTCAAAAAAAATTAATACAACGATCAAAGAAGAACGAACACGATATACCGTGGAGTATAATAAGATAATATAATGAAATAAGAATGCCATATATATACAATCAACCGAACACATCGGTCAATCAAGTCCTTCAAAACCATTTTAAATACATAACACCATGGAACTCTATGAAGTGCACATATTCATAAATTAGGTTTCTTACATAATTGGTATTTTATATAATAACATAAAAACATAGCGGAGAAGGGGATGAATTAAAATGTGTTTCAAATAATTGTGATAAGCACATTGTTTCTTATATCCATAACAATATATTTTAAGTACAATGTATTGCAAATAGAAATAACTTTGACCAAGGCGTGGTATTATTGAAAAGCTCCTCGTTTTACAATTGCTTAATTTTGTGTATTTGGTTGTTTTTTATACATTATGGTGTTATTGGCCCTAAATTAATTGGTGTTATCTTCACACACTCATTAATTCCTTCCTGTATAAATGGATGGTTCGCCAAAAATAATTTTCCTATGGCATTTGAATTTCTTAATATGGAGTTCACACGCCTTAACTCTTCGAGCATTTCTACCTCCTGTCTTATTCCTAGCATTTCTACCACTTGTCTCATTTCGGACCAAACTTGAGGTGACATTGAAAATGGAACAAGGGAGTGTGTGCTAGGCATACTTAGCAAGTTGCACGGTGAGTCCATATATTTTGGTAGCCTTAGTGACTAACTTATGGCAATTCATGACATAATTAGGATGATGTACTAGTGTGTATTCTAGGAGGACTAAGGATACCTTGCCGAGTAGGATGGACAATCAGTGAGGTACTACATAGAAGGATTCAATGAAGGACAATGTGAGATGGAAATGTTATAGATTATGTGTGTTGTCCATGGTAAGGTTACAATGTTGATAAGTGCATTGAATATATGTGATTGCATGAAAAATGAGGAACATGTTATTCTTTGA
>JZKD02S2124421.1:7037-21844 GCA_000966675.3 Picea glauca
AAGGGTTAGACGAAGAGGACTTGACGAAGCTGTCGCATTCGCATCTACGATTGTAAGTACTGCTGTCGTTATTCTCATTAATATGACATTCTTGGCCTGTTTCTTTCTAGTTTGTGCCTGATATTACATGAACTTGTCATTTATTGATAGATCTATTTTCAAGCTAATGTCAATAGAGTAGGAAGTGGTCGTATCTTGTTTTGTCCATAGAACTCAACGAGGAGCAAAGGATTCGAGTGCAACTCGGAGCGTGCAGGGAAAAATGTCGATTAAAAGGTACCTCTGTTATCCTTCCTTCTCATGCATTGGTTGAGATAGATTTGAAAGGAAGTCAGTGTCCACGTTAAGTATTTTTCTATCTAGGGTTAAGTTCAAGCCTTAGAGGTGATCTACCTGTTTGCAGGGAGATTTTCCTACAACAGATGGCCATGTGCACCACTCCAGTCCTTTCCCTTCCCATTTTCACAAAGACCTTTTTTTTGGAATGTGATGCCTCAGGGAAAGGAATTGGTGCTATCCTTATGCAAGAGGGTCGACTTTTGGCCTTTACCAGCAAGCAACTATCTAAAATAAATCTGGGCAAATCCATCTATGAAAAGGAAATGTTGGCTATTCTTCATGTCATGGATCTATGGCATCCTTATCTATTGGGGAAACGGTTCCAAATTAAGACATACCATCAAAGCCTCAAGTATTTTCTGGAACAACACATTTCCTCCCCAGAACAACAAAAATGGGTGACTATTACTGAATGGGCCCAAAATGCTATTAATTTACTGAATGTTGTATCAACTATTGAACTTAAAACCATTGGTGTGAAAGACAAGACCGCATTGATCATTTCAGCCAAAAGGATCATTGCCAAGCACAACTTACTCAGATTGGTCTAGAACAAAGTTATGCAATGGAGCATAGCATACAGGAGTTTAAAGACGCTTTCCAGAAATTGTTTCTCAAAGGCCTTCCATCATTTTGGGATGGTAAAGGCTCATTATAAAATCAAGAAGACTATCACTCTCTCCTCATGCAATGAAGAATGGACCATTCTAAGTTCAAGGATATGGAATAAATTCTGGAAGGCCCAACTCTGGTAGAGTATTTGGCTACAGATTTTGAAATTTTGATTAAAGAGATGATGGATTACGAATTCCCCTCTGATCAACAATGAAAAGAAATCATGTGGTTAGGAAAGACAAAGTGCAACGTCTACGGGACCAACATGTGATCTACATGTGTCACCTGTTTTGCAGATCCAGTGGAAGCTCAGAGCGAGACATATGGCGTGAAGGAAGTCGGACAGTCAAAGAAATTGTTCATGATTTTGAAACGTTTTCTTTTTACTAATTACTGTAAATCATTTCATGTACCGAAACTATTAGTCGAAACTGTTATAGAAGATGAAATGTTTCAATTTCAATTTTTGATCAAATTGTATAAGTACTGAGAGACTTGAATTGATTAATGTTGGTAGAGGTGCAAGAGAACATTTTGGTTGTATCAAACTCTAATTTGTAAATTTTCTGAATCTGAATTGAATATAAATGCAGAGGATTTTGAAGTCTCTATGAAAAGATTCTAAAGGGTGGTGATATGAGCTTTGTTTCCTTTCATCGTATGTTCCTGTGACCTGTCTTTCATTTTCATTTTCTTCTGTTTAAATTGGAGATTTAAAGGCCCGTAATTTATCATTTGATGCTCTTGGCTTAAGCAATTTAAACTGTGTGATTGTCTTCTTAACTAATTTGGAATTCATTTCGATAATGCTTTGATGCAGTTATTTGTTTCCTTTATCTTCCTACACTCTATCTAAATTTAAGAATAACTCAGATTCATCACCTCGTTTAGCCTTTATCCTCTAGAGAATTCTATAAGATGATGTATTGTTTTCGTTCACTTTCATAATTTTGACTCCATAACCCATAGTTTCCCTCCCCTTCTTTGCCAGCAACTTTATCAAAACCCCCAAAACAAACCAAATCTAGCCACCAATTTCCATAGATATACCCAGTGACATGAGAGGTCCCTCTCTGAGTTGAGCAGGCTATTGACTCATCTCTAAATCTAGTTGAAATAGTTACCTCTATCGTTTGTCTATTCAGCTAGACAAAATTTACAGAGTGATAACATTTTGGTGCCATTGTCGAGGACAAAATTGAAAAAATATTCCCTGGGAAAAATGACTTAAAGATTTAGTTTGATCCCTGAGGGTGACAATGGATCAAATATCTTATTGGAAGAGATTATTTTTACCCTGGCGACCTCGTTACTCAATGAATAGTTGCACCACACCGTGTGAGATAGAAATCCTGGCTCCTATGAAAGTTCATACCTGAGGAAATCGAGACCCCAGAAGCTGCAATCCCTGTGTCTGACCCTAAGAGACTTGTATGTAGAAGAAAAGAAAGGCCTATAACCCCAACATTTCATCCAGACCGATATCTATCCTTGCCTAGAGACGAAGTGACTAGCATCAAAGACCTTGAGTTTGACATGAAATTTGAACAATCCTTATTCAGAACTAAGTCTGAATCTTGTCTAAGCGAGACTATCTTTGACGAAAAGAGATTTCAAGATCTGGTTTTAGCCTCATCTGTTAAGCTTGTAGTGACCCTTGCTGAGAACCAATGTCCACTTCGACCCCTCACAATAGCTATGGTAGGCATATTTGCACCCCTCATACTACCCACTCAACTACATGATCTACTTCAATATTAGAATCAAAGGATTAAACTATATGATGTTGAAGGTAACATATCAGCCCAAAAACATCTAGACTTGTTTAATGATTTCATAGACTTGGAAGAAGTTGACTATGAAGATGTGAAGATGAGTTTGTTCACACAAAGCCTTGCGGGAAATGTAAGGAAGTAGTTCAAAGCCCTTCCAGTAGGTAGTATCGCATATTTTAAAGCCTTTGAAACAAAATTCTTTGCAAAATAGGGGGATGAGAAAAATCCCCTTTAGTTGTTGACCCAGTATAACAAAATGAAGAGGCCACCTGACGAGATGGTACAAGAGTTTTCAGCTAGATTCATGAAGGTGTATAATGCTATTCCTGATGATGTAACCCCCACCCCCCCAAGGCTTGTCAACTCAAATATGTTGATTCTTTCGAAAGTGACTTTGCCTTATTATTAAGAGAACAAAGATCCACCTCATTGGATGATATGATGACCAATTCCATAGAGGTGGAAGTGAACCGAATGGATTCAAATAAGATGAAATCTAATGTTGTTAGAGACAAAAATAGAACACAAGACAAGTAACAAAATTTGATGTCACAAACAACGGAGGAAAGATTTGAAGCAATGATGAGAAACCTTTGGAGCAAATGATGGAAAGAATGGCTCTAGGAAATAGGCCTAAACCTAGGGAACAAGCTGATGGTCCACCCAGAAATCCGAGAAGACCATCTGTTCCACAGATTATACAAAGAGAGCCAAGAAATCAAGAAAATCGGGGGAATAAAAAAAATCAAGCAAATCAGGAAAATCAGGGAAACCAAGGAACTCAAGGGGAATAGAAGATCAAGCCTCCCTTCCAAAATAATTATGTGAATGAAGATTATCATGGATATTTTGAAGATAATATGAACTAGTGTGATGAAAATAAATGAGAGTATTTTTTACCAAAGAAGAACATGACCAGTTCATGGACGCGAGTGAGATCTTTCTGCAAGATGAAGAAGAAAGGGTATCAGTAGAAAGAGAAGATTATGAGACTAGATTGTAAAACACCATCATGCAATTCCAAAAATAATACAACTTTAGAAATCAAAAAGTACCCCCAAACCCTCCAAAGGGTAATCCTCCAAAGGGGAATGAATCCCTCCAAAGAAGCTCAGAATAGTGTGCCTTCTTCTAGTCAGACCAAGAAAGATTTAACTGCAAAAGATTCTGCTGTGAAGGAATCCACTGTGAAATACATTGTTGCAAAAGATGCTATGGAAAAGGGGAAGCAAAAAGAAGAACCCCAGAAGAGATTATTGACTAGGAAAGAAGTGGTCACCAAAGATGTAGAAAAAACTCCATCCTCTTTTGATTTCGAAAGTGAAATGGCTAAGATAAAAATTTCAGTACCATTTAATGAATTGATTAAAAATAGTGAGTATAGAAATTAGGTCATCAAGATGCTTAAGATGGGGAAAAACTCTGACACCATGAACATACAAGATGACCACCCAACTATCTTATTCATGCCAAGAGTAGAAGAAAGCAGTGAGAATGAGGAATTTCCTCCTTTTTACGTTAGTTTGAATATCCACGGCATTGACCTACACAATGCTATGCTATATTCTGGGGCATCTCACAACCTGATGCCTAAAGTGGTCATGGACCAATTGGGCCTTTATGTCACAAGACCTTATAAGGATCTATTCTCCTTTGGCTCAAGAAAAGTGAAATTCCTTGGCATGATCAAAGATCTAGTGGTGTCTTTAGCACAAATCCCAACTAAGAATATGATTTTGGATGTAGTAGTCACTGATATCCCTCCAAAGTTTGGCATGTTGTTGTCCAGATCATGGGCTACAAAATTGAAAGGAACTCTCCAGATGGATATGTCTTATGCTACTATTCATATCTTTGGTCAGAACAAAAGACTGTACAGGGAGGTTCTGCTTAAATATATGGCCAACAAAAAATCACAGCCTAGCAATCATCCTATTTATTCAGTAGATACTGAATTGGTGTCTTCCATCTTCTTCAATGACCTGTGCTCTAAAGAATAGGAAACATAAATCGTTATTTCTGACAAAGGTGAGCTTAAACATCAAATGGAGGAACTTTCAGAGCATCAAGATGATGCAGAGGACTAGTTATGAAAGATGAATTTCGATGGAGCGATCTATAGAGAAGGAGTTGGAGCTGGTGTATGGATCAACCACCCCAAAGGATACTCAAAATTGTGCTCCTACAAACTTGTTTTTGAATGTATTAATAACATGGATGAATATGAAGCATTGATATTGGGATTGAAAGTTTTAGAAGAGTTAGGTGCCAAATGAATTATTGTACATGGAGATTCTGAGCTAATTATAAATCAAATCAAAGGAATTTACCAAGAAAAACAACCCAGACTGAGGGCTTATAGAAATCTGGTGCTAGAACTCCTTGATAAGTTTCAAGAATGCAATCTTTCAACAATTCCAAGAGAACATAATCAGGTTGTTGATTCCCTGGCCATTTCAACAACAGTTTTTAGAGTTCCAATTTTCCCCGAGAAAAGCTATAAGGTGGAGGTAAAATACAGACCAGCAGTACCAAACAATATGAAGCACTAGCAAGTCTTCAAAAATGACAAACTGATAGAAATATTCCTCAAAATAGAGAACAAATTTGAGAATTTGAACATTGATGATGAATATTGTGATGATGAGGTGGATGCAGCCGCATTCACAAAAGAAGAATATTTTGACGATCAGATCATTGGTTGAGATATTGTTCAACTAAAGAGTAATATAATCCCCAAGGGTCTGGTACCATTAGAGAATTTTTTTTATAACAATGACGTAGACAGAAGTCCAAAGATCATAGTAAATGAAGGGGACATGGAAGATTGAAATATTGGGACTCCAGAGGATCCAAAGATAGTGAAGCTGTCCAGGAAGCTCAAACCTGAAATCAAAGAGAGGTATGTCAAATTAATGAAAGAATTCCCTGATGTTTTTTCTTGGAGCTATGATGATATAAAATTCTATGATACTTGTATAATCTAGCATGCTATCCCAATTAAAGAAGATCACAATCCATTCAAAAAAAAATTAAGAATAATAAATCCTATGTTGTTACCATTGATAGAGAAAGAAGTGAAAAGATTGTTTGAAGCAAAAATCATAGTGTTCCTGAGGTTTTCCAAATGGGTAGCCAATCTAGTACCAGTTAGAAAAAAGAGTGGATAAATCAAGTTGTGTGTTGACTTCAAGAACTTGAATAAAGTATCCCTTAAAGAAAACTACCCATTGCCTAAAATGGATCACATTTTACAGAAGGTGGTAAGCTCCTAAAAGATGTCAATGTTAGATGGGTTCTCAGGATACAATCATATCATGTTACATCCTGACAATCAAGAAAAGACAACATTCACCACACCTTGGGGAACATTTATGTATGCCAAAATGTCATTTGGACTCATGAATGCAGGGACAACATTTCAGAGGGCTATGGATATAGCTTTTGCAGATGAAAAGAATAAATTCATTGTTATATATCTATACGACATTACGGTCTATTCTTCCTTAGCTGAAGAACATATCAAGCATATTAGGAGGGTGTTCGAAAAGTGAAGAAAGTTTGGCATATCCCTGAATCTGAAAAAGTTAAATTTTTCCATGGAAGAAGGAAAAATATTAGGGAATATTATTTCAAAGGAAGGGATAAAGTTAGACCCCAGCAGAGTAGAGGGAATCTTGAAGATTGGCATACCTAGAAGCACAAAAGAAGTACAATCTTTCCCGGGGAAGGTAAATTTCCTGAGGAGATTCATTCCTAATTTAGTTGAAATCATAAAGCATATCACCAACATGTTAAATAAGGGAAATGAAATAAATTGGGTCCCTGTGGCTAGAAAATCCTTTGAAGACATCAAGGTAGCATTGACAAAGGCTCGTGTGTTGACTAGTCCAAATTTTGAGAAATATTTCATACTATTCTCTTTCACTTCTGAGCATACAATTGCAGGAGTATTACTTCAGAAGGATGACCAGAATTTCGAGAAGCCCATAGCATACTACAGTAATACATTGAGAGATGATCCTCTAAAATACGACATCATGGAGAAGCAGGTGTATGCTTTGGTCAAATTATATTCTACATTCACATACCACTTCTTATGTCCTCAACAGCTCAATAAAAGACATCTTAACTCAGCCTGACCCTGAAGGAAAGAGAGGAAAATGGATTCCAGTACTATTATAATATGATCTTGAAATTAATCCCACGAAGTTAATCAAAGGGCATGTACTTGCTAGACTGATGGCTCAAACAAACTATGAACTCTTGGGGATAAACTTCAATACCGATATGTCAAAAAATAAAGCAGGGGAAAAAAGGGAGACTCCACAAATATCTCAGAAATTTCTTAACTCTACATGGTATGCAGACATTATCTTTGTGCTAAAAACTCTGCAAGCTCCTCCTGAATACAGTAAAACAAAGGCTATATTTTTTAAACTTAAGGCGGAAAAATTTTGTATAGTGAATAAATTACTATAGTATAGACCTAGGAGGAATTTTACTGAGTTTCTTGAAAGAAGAAGAAGCAGAAAAAACCATCAAAGAGTTCCATAAAGGTGACTTTGGAGGTCATCATTATTGGAAGACAAATGTACACAAAATATTGAGGGCCAGATTTTGTTGGCCAAGCATTTTTCTTGATGTATACAAATAAGTTTTGAAGTGCCATGAATGTCAAATATTCGATGGGAAAGGGAAAGTGCAGTCTCTGTCATTGAATCCCATTTCAATAGAAGCTCCTTTCAGACAATGGGGCCTAGATTTTATAGGATAAATACACTCACAGTCCTCGACTCAACACAAATGGATACTGACTACAACAAATTATTTTACTAAGTGGATTGAGGTTGTTCGTACGAGACAAGGTATAGGTGATGTTATCATTTGATTCCTAGAAGACAATATCCTGTCCAGATTTGGATGCCTGATCAAGATTATAACAGATAATGTTGCGGCCTTCAAGTCTAAAAAGTTGGAAAAAATATGCAGTGATTACAACATTACCCTTGGTCATTCTACATCCTACTAGCCACAAGGAAATGGATTCGTTGAATCTTCAAACAAAATATTGGTCAGAATCATCAAAAAATTGTTGCAAGAGAATAAAAAGGCATGGCACAAAAATCTCATTCATGCACTGTGGGCTGACAGGCTATCTCCAAAGAGATATATTGCTACATATCCCTTCCAAATCGTTTATGGTACAAAATCTATCTTCCCCACTAGATTGGGATTTCCAGTAATGAGGTTATTATAGGAACAAGGAGTAGAAATGAATGCTGACAGGAGAAGAGAAGATGAGCTCATCAACGTACGACAGACCAGAGAAAAGGCCTTCAATAATACTTAGCTACGACAAGACGAGATCAAATAATATTTCAACAGACGTACCAAGGTGGATGAATTCGAAATAGGAGATTGGGTGCTAAAATGGGATGCCAAAAACGAGGATAAATGGAAACATGGAAAATTTGATAACATGTGGATGGGATCGTTTAAAATCATGGCTCACCGTGGGAAAAATGATTATTTGTTAGAAGAAAGTAATGGAGAACTTGTCGGAGGAGGGATTGTGAATGGTAGGTTCCTCAAGCAGTACGTTGTTTGAAAAATCATCACCCCACCATTCATTGTACATAGTCGCTTTGTGTTTTTGTTTTTTTTTCTTTATGTATGAAATTCGAAATAAAAACAAGGTAGTTGAATCCAAAGATGAAGGCCCTGAGCTATGCTAAGTAGGTTTGGAGTTTGTGAATAAACGTAAACAGATTTAGATCACACACATAAGATTACAGCCCAATGGGTAGGCACTTAGTCTACACTTCTTTTCTACCTCGCAGGGAGGATAGCATCCCTAGTTGGAGCCAATTTTATCACCATAATAATTTCCAGATGGTATCTAAGGTTCAAAATTTTAGTGAAGGGTTATATCTCCACAGAGATATGATAAATTAGAGGACCCAACTATATCTAGCAACGTATGGAAAAAATAGCGTAGATGTAAAGATCAAGTCTCGATGAACTGTCGATCCTAAAAGCGGTATGGATCAATGGTTGAGGCACATATCAGAGATTTAACTAATGCGAAGATTAAGCAATCAAGGGCGGGTCGGGGAAAAATCTCGTGGTTTCATTATAGGACACATGGTGCACATAGAGGTACATTGAGGGAAAAAGTAGTATGACTAAAACCACTTCCTCCAAGCCCCGATGCCAAAGCCACTGGGAAAATGTGGGCTGCATATCTTGAAGTAGCTCAGATCAACGACTGAAGCTTATATCGGTGATTGAAATAGCACAAGGATTAATCGATAGAGGGAGGGCCAGGGAAAACTATCATAGTTTAAATCATGGATGCGTGGTGCCCTCAGAGGCACATCGGGGTGAAACGTAGTCCACCTGACACTTCTTTCTCCAACCCCCAATGTCAATAGATACCTATAAAAGGAGGAAACCCTCAGCATTATTCTATGATAATTTGAAGCATTCAAACATTCAAAAATTTGGCGCAAAGCTTCCAATTGAATTTCAAAGATCGAAACTGAACTAGAATCATGTTTTTCACCGATTGACATGTATTCTTCACCATGGCTACCAATCCTGTTGTTTTATCCATCAATGAACAAGAGATCTCCTCGAGGGAGGAAACCCTAATTGACAGAGATTTTGGCATTTTCAACACAGAGATAATGGTCTCACCTGTTTCCGTGTCTGAATCAAATTTGTTGGACAATGTTGGAATGCACATATGTTTCCTTGAAGTGGATCTAACATCCATCATCCCTTACATCTTAGAAACGGTCTTTCCATTCCCAAAATTTGTAAGATGGTGTCCAGAGCGTTATTCTCAGGGAGAAAGAGTCATTTTAAACAAACTAAGGTCAGAAGTTCTATGTAAAGTAGATAGTTCATCACTCTGGCATACTTTCAATATACCAGATGCCTCCCCCACAGTGTCAGGGCCCTTTGAGGAACAAAGAATGATCACAATTTATAGAGAGTTCCCACCTGAAGTTAAAACCTTATTTTTACAGACCATAGTCAAGCCTGAACATCACTAAGAGAGTCTGTTGTTACCTGCTAGTGTAAGCGTCATTATTATCGAAGTCTAGTGGGCTTGTTCTCTACTAAGCCAAATTTTAGGGCTAGACAATGACAAGTTTGTGGTTTCCTGTTGATTTCCTGTTAGGTTTCTTGTTGATTTGATTTATGTCTGGTCAATCAGACTGTGTGAGTTTTGATGAATTTATTGCAGAGAATATACATCAATAGTTGGTCAACTTCAGCTCATTGAGACACTTCATATACTACACTCACTTGCTAAGAATGTTTCTAGAATCCAACAAAACCGAATTTTCTGAGACTGCTTTTATTTCGACGGACTGTAAAAGGATCACCATGTTCATCTTCATCAACAAGATTATGTCCAAGGTATACAATCTCATTTTTTGGGTCAGATCTACCGAGAGTTCTGGAAGAAATGAAAATCTCATTATAGCCAAATCCAGAGAGCATGGTAGGAGATTGGGTGTTTCTCACACAATCTACTTTGATTTGTGTGGATACCAGGAAAGACCTTACATTTTACTAGTTTTTCTAACGCCCATGATATTTTCTTTGGAGTTCATAAGACAAAGGATCATCTCAGAGACTGAGCATTTTTTGAAATCACACAAGGCTTCTAATCTGAAATTTCCTTTCACGGTAGGTCCCTTTGTGGTGAAGAATAAGTCAATTTTTCCTCAAATTCAATCCAATCTCAGTGAATTTGGTTTCACACAGTTGAAATGAAGAAGATATCATCCACATCAAATCATATCAAAGAGAATATTGACTTGTAGACAAGGTCCCTATGAACATGAACATGTCGAAGGATTCGATGAGTTGGCCAATCTAGAGACATATGTAGAGATGGAGGTTAACATGCAACAAGATCAAACAAAACAAACAGAGCCAGCCTCTCAGCAGAGCCCAACATAGAAACCTTCCCCTAGGTCACTTATCAAAACTCCCAAAATGAGCGTCTACAACAAGAGGCACAATTCAGAAGCACTAGGTACCATTAGATAGCAAAACATTCTCAAGAGAATGAAAATCACATCATCATCTCAAGTATTTAACCTGGAAGAGGAAGAACTTAATGTAAAAATATGCATGGATATGGTAGAGGCTACAACCAAGAAAGCAGTATAGAAAGCAGGCCAAAAAATGAAAGTAGCACAAAGTTTTTCAGCAGCAAGAAATACATATTTGGCTAGACACCTGGGGCAGTGTACCAGTCCAAGAAAGATTTAATGAATCAGTATGTTTTGAAGGGAAGCATGGAAAATGGTGAAATAAGAGACCTTTTACCTGAAGTAGAAGGGACTTCTCAGCATAAGACTTCTTTACTCTCAGTCGGGGATGTGGAGAAAAAGACATTTAACATTGCATTGGCTAATGATGATAAGGTATCCGAGATCAAAATGCACTATGAAAACATTTCTACCCCTGACAAACTAAAATTTCATGGGAATTTTAGTGACATGTTATATTATGATTATATGAGCTTGGCTCTAAAAGTTGCAATATTAACAACATATGAATCAAAACTAGATGGACAACTGAAACAAGAAAAAGTGTCCAGCAAAGCCTGGATGACACAGGTCAAAATGCTAGAGTCTGAAGGTCCCTAGGGGTTGAAAGATTCTTTGGATGAAAAGGACAAGATGATCCAAATTCTAAAGAAAAGGCTGAATATGTCACTTACAAATCATACACAAACCCCATAATTGACTGCATTGGAACAAGAGAAAGAAACATTCAGACAAGAGGCACTCGATTATAAGGCTAAACTGTTTCAATTGGAGAAAGAGAAGGAGCATTGGTCACTAATGCAGGCAACGACATCAGACATGGCAGTCATTATACCTGCTAATACAAAAAATGGATCAAGCACTGAGGGGTTTGTCCAAGCTATGTCCCAGGTGAGCTTAAAAAGAGGTGAGATCAAGAGTCTCAAAGAGAACATGGAAAAGTTGAAGCAAGAGATGAAATTGAATGATGAAAAGATGGCTCAACTCCATAGAGAAAACCAATATTTGCAGGAAAGAGCGAGCAAGCTAAAATCTAGGTTAAAGGGTAAGATGATATTGAAGGGAGCCAAACATGTAATATGGGATGCTATTGATGTAGAGATTTCTAAATTCAGGGTTTATCTGAATTTTATCAATGACAAAGATAACATGGTTGCTACAACTCAGAACAGATGTGTTGTTGTAAATGAAATATTGGCAAAGAAGCCCTCAGAGTGGGCCCAAAATACTATTAATTTACTGAATGTTGTACCAATTGTTGAACTTCAAACCATTGGTGTGAAAGACAGGACCGCGTTGATCATTTCAGCCAGAAGGATCATTTCCAAGCACAACTTACTCAGATCAATCCAGAACAAAGCTATGCAAATGGAGCATAACATATAGGAGTTTAAATATGCTTTAGAGAAATTGTTTTCCAAAGGCCTTCCATCATTTTGGGATGGTAAACGCTCATTATATAATCAAGAAGAATATCACTCTCTCCTCATGCAATGCAAAATGGACCATTCTAAGTTCAAGCATATGGAAGAAAGTATGAAAGGACTGAGTCTAGTAGTGTATTTGGCTACAGATTTTGAAATTTTAAACAAGTTTAAAATAGTGAAGGTCAGCATGCCAACCATGTCCTATGTTACTTGCATTGACTTGGAAATTTTGATTAAATAGATGATGGATTGCAAAATTCCCTCTAATTCACAATGGAAAGAAATCGCGCGGTTGGGTAAGACAATGTGCAACGTCTCTAGGACCAATAGGTGATCTATAGGTGTCACCATTTTTGTAGATCCGACAGAAGCTCAGAGTGAGACAGATGGCGCAGAGGAAGTTGAACACTCAGAGAAATTGTTCATGATTTTGAAACAATTTCTTTTTGCTAATTATTGTAAATAGTTTTGTATACCGAAATTGTTAGTTGAAACTGTTATAGAAGCTGAAACGTTTCAGTTTCAATTTTTGATCAAATTGTATAAGTATTGAGAGACTTGAATTGTTTAATGTTGGTAGAAGTGAAAGAGCACCTTTTGGTTGTATCAGACTCTATTTTGTAAATTGTATGCATCTGAATTGAATATAAATGCAGAAGATTTTGAAGTCTCTATGAAAAGATTCTAAAGGGTGGGGATATGAGCTTTGTTTCCTTTCATCGTATGTATTTCTTGTGACATGTCTTTCATTTTCATTTTCTTTTGTTTAAATTGGAGAGTTAAAGGACTTGAATTCATCATTTGATTCTCTTGGCTTAAACAATTTAAACTATGTGATTGTCTTCTTAACTAATTCAGAATTCATTTTGATAATGCTCTGATGAAGTTATTTGTTTCCTTTATCTTCCTACACTCTATTTAAATTTAAGAATAACTCAGATTCATCGCCTCATTTATACTTTATCCTCTAGAGATTTCTATAAGCTGATGTATTGTTTTCGTTCACCTTCATAATTTTGACTCCATAGCCCATAGTGTTCATCCCCTTCTTTGCCAACAACTTTATCAAACCCTCCCAAAAAAACCAAATCTAGCCACCGATTTCCATAGATATACCCAGTGACACGAGAGAGCCCTCTCTGAGTTGAGCAGGCTAGTGCCTCATCTCTAAAGCTGGTTGAAATAGTTACCTCTATCATTTGTCTATTCTAGAAGGGTGGACTGTAATGTCCCCACTACGGGACATCAGGGTATTACACAATGTTATGATGACCAAAGTAGCCAGTTGGAGATTATAGAGAGTACATGAGATATTGAGGGATATTTTTGGGTCCATCTTGTGTCACTCATCCTATTTCATCATTATGATCCATTTCACATATACTAGATTTGGTTCCGTTGCATTCCGACGATTTCCATGATTTTTAGTATTTTGAGCTATAGGTTAATTAAATTCATTGAAGAGGGCATTTTGGGCACAATACTTGGAGGAACCTCTCAGTGTAATAGCTCATTGGAATCAGGAGGAACACCATTATAGGATAGGATGATGAGAAGTGACTTTCAATGACCATGGACGCCACAAGGAGAGATAAGGCACTTTTAAGAGGTAAATATGTTAATTAATTAATTAAAGTGATTTAATTAATTAATTAATAATTAGAAAAGAAAAGTCACTTTGTAGAGACAAGTGAGAAGGAAGTATTAAGAAGAGTCAAGGGCCTCTATTCTTTGATTCATGTATGATCATATTTTATATATGGCTCCTAGCTAGTGAGCCCATACCTTGGGTGTTTTGAGGGTTTTAACTTAACAAACCCTATAGGACGATTCGATGGTGAAATATTCCACCTAGTTTGTCCCAAGCTTGGTCTCGGGGATGCAATACTCCCCCACACCATTCTAGTTCATATCTACTCAGTGCAAGAGGGTTATACACTAGCCACAGGCACATGAAGAGAGAGAGGGCACACCATTGGTGGTTTCCAACAAGGGGGGCACACCATTGGTAGTTTCCAACAAGGGGGACACACCATCTATTGAGGTAGGTTCATTGCAGGTGATTGGCAAGGATTTTGGAGATTTTAGCATCTGGGTTTTCATTGCAGGGTCTTGGACATCAGATCTAGTTCATTTAGAAGGATTTTTATGTGCCATTTTATTTATTAGATGCATGGAATGAATTGGAGGAGAGGAGCAAACTTCAAAAAGTGGTTTCAATCATTTGCTAGCTTAGATCTTCACTATTTCTCTTGGGACNGTGTTTCAGAGTTTGGGCATTCGAGTCTTCGAGACTCACAACATGTCAAATCTCCTGAAGATGATATCGCCGAAATGATCAGATGTCTCACATTTGTTTCACAAAGACAGCTCAACGGTTTATTTTAATCCTTACATTCCTTCATCTAACGGCTAGGACTTAATCAACCGTTGTGATGGATGGCTGTCGATATTTTACAAATTGCGCATTCCACTAAGCAGCAGGCTGATTTGGGTGGCTAGGATTTGCGCGTCTAGATCTGTGGTTGACGTTCAATTCCAAACCCCCTTTACCATACTACCTTTAATGAAAA
>JZKD02S2124421.1:23019-35361 GCA_000966675.3 Picea glauca
ATTACCATCAATTTTGCAATAAAGATTGTTGTCTGTTGATCCCCTTTTGAGGCCTTGTTTTTGTAAATAAGAATCTAACCTTGCATACCATGTTCTGGGTGCTTGTTTTAATCCATAGAGTGCCTTTTTCAATTTGAAAACATAGTCCCCTTTTTTGGTTAATTGGAATCCTTTTGGTTGCTCAATGTAGACTTCCTCTTCTAAATTTCCATTGAGAAATGATGACTTGGCATCCATTTGGTACACTTTAAATTTTCTATAGCTGGAGAAAGCTAAGAACATCCTAATTGCCTCCAATCTGGCCACAGGTGAAAATGTTTCTTCATAGTCTACTTCTTCAACCTGAGCATACCCCTTACATACTAATTTGGCCTTGTTTTTGATTRCTTKCCCATCTTCATTCATTTTATTTTTATATACCCATTTAGTTCCAATGACATTTTTATCTTTTGGTCTAGGAACTAGCTCCCAAGTTTGATTTCCTTCAATTTGATCCAATTCTTCATTCATGGATTTAACCCAATTCTCGTCTTTGCATGCCTCTTTTATTGAGCTTGTATCAATATGTGACAACAATGAAAATTCTATTTGATACAACAGTTGTCTTCTTGTTTGCACTCCATCATTCATATCTCCAATAATCAATTCTTCGGGATGATTTTTCTGAATAATTATTGAGGGTGTCCTTGTATCTCTTCTTGGAAATTCTTCTCTTATCCTTCTATATTCACTATCACTAGTATCCATATCATCTTCTTCCCTTTCTTTTTCACTCTCTTCTACTTCTTTTAGTTGGGTGTTGAATGTCTCATCATCATCTTCATCTTTATTTGTATATATGGTCTCTTGATTTTTTATCTTTATTGTTTTTAGATCATCTACTCTGACATCTTCACTTTCAACAATATTATGTAATCTAAGATTGTAGAATTTGTATGCCTTTTTGTTTGAAGCATATCCAATAAAAATACCTTCATTAGATCTGACATCAAATTTTCCAAGACTCTCATCTAGTCTTTTGATGTAGCATTTACTTCCAAAGACTTTGAAGTATTTCACTGATGGAGCCCTTCCAGACCATAATTCATAAGGGGTTTTATCACTATTAATCCTGATTTGACCTCTGTTCAATATGTATATTGTTGTTCTTACAACTTCCCTCCAATATCCATCTGAAAATTTTGCTTCATTTAGCATGGTCCTTGCAGCCTCCTGAACTGTTCTATTATTTCTTTCAACAATCTTGTTTTGTTGGGGCATTCTAGCAGCAGAGAATTGTCTTTTTACTCCTTGAGTTTCACATAAGACATCAAACTCCCTTGAGGTAAGTTCACCGCCATTGTCAGATCTAATACATTTTATTTTTGTCTCTTTTTCATTTTCAACAAGGGTTTTAAAAGCTTTGAATTTATTGAGTGCTTATGATTTTTTTTTAGAAAACATATCCAACTCATTCTAGTAAAGTCATCAATGAATAACATAAATTAAGACTCTCCTTGCAATCTCTTGGTTCTAGTAGATCCACATAGGTCAGTGTGAACAATTTCTAACAGTTTCAAGGTTGTGTATTCTTTTGCCTTGAACCTTACTCTACTTTATTTCCCTAGTTGACAGTGTCTACACATAGGATTTGAATGTTTTATGATTTTTGGCAAGTTTCCAACTACACTATGGTTATTGACTTTCACAAGATTGTCAAAGTTAATATGCCCCAACCTTCTATGCCATAGCCAACTTTCATCTACTGAATTTATATGACAATCTTTTTTTAATTTAGCATTTATTATGTATACATTTTCAGGAGTTCTAGGAGCAGTGCCAACTAACTTTCATATCTATTCTCTCCTAATCTCATAATTTTGAGAGTCAAAGATACAAAAGTGTCCATGATCACAGGTTTGACTGACACTTAATAAGCTAGGCTTCAATTTATCAACAAGTACTACATTTCTAGCTTTGTCTTTTCCAAGGGTCACGGTGCCTTTCCCAAGTATGTTACTTGAAACATTATGAAAAAATGTAACTTTACCTTTTTGTTTCTTTAAGTCTAAAAACTTGTTTTTTTTACCTGTCATATGTTTCAAGCATCCACTGTTTCATCTTGAGTTTTCAAGGCAATAAGGCAATCCCTCTTGGATGTTTTTACTCTCCAAAGTTTCTTATGCTCTCTAATTAACTTGGACTATTCTGAGGCTTCCATTAGTCTACAATTAATGGATTTATGCCCATGGTTGTGGCATCTGAAGCATTGTAAATCCCCTTATTGTAAGGGTGCAAAGGGGCTATATTTTCTACCTCTAATTGGTTTTTCTACTTGTTTATCTTTATGGATGTAATTCTTAACCTTCAGATTCTTCTTTTTATATGCTCTACAGTTTATAGCTTTGTGTCCAAAATTAGAGAAAGCATAGCAGTAACCAAGAAAAAAGTGAGGATACCTGTTTTGATAAAGCTTCTTTGGTATTGTCTTGCCTTCTTTCTTGATAAGTGGAGGTAATTTTTTGAAGCTCTTGTCATTACTTGTCTTCTCTTCATTCTTCTTCTTGAATGTACTTTGAAGAGCATATTCATAAGACTTTGAGTTAACATGGCTTTCCTTTTGAGAATAACCTATTCCGTTTTTATTTTCAGGATCCCTTTGAGTTGTAATAATCTTATCTAATATTTTAGAGCTATTTTCAAATTTTGTTTGAATGATTTTTGTATCTAGTTCCTTTTTCATATGAACTACTTCTACCTCCATTCTATCACAAGTTATTTGTTTTTCCTTAAGAGACTTTTCTAGATTTTCTTCGATCTTATTTGCTTCTAAGATTTGTTTTCTCAGATTGCTCATTAGTTTCTCCATTTATTTTTCCTTTTGTTCATATTTTTCTTTTTGTTCAACTACAAAACCTTTCATGTGTCTATATCTGGTTTTGTATTTTCTTAATTCATTTAGAGCACTGAGAAGTTCTTCCTCCATATTGACTTCTGCTTCATCTTCTAGCTCCTCTTCATATTTAATTTTTTCTGTTTCATTAGACTCTTCAATATGTAAGAAAAGGACTTCATCATCGTTAGATTCATTGTTATCATTGGACTCAGACGAACTGTCATTTTCCTCTTTTGAATAAAAATTCTTTTTCCCTCTATAAAACTTTTTATTGAAGTTGGGCTTTTCCTTTTTCTGATATTGAATATTTTTTTTTTCTTGATCTTCAGGGTCCTCCTTGGAATACGGACACATGGATGCAAAATGACCATTTTTGCCACAGTTAAAGCATTTGAATGGAAGCTTGCCTTTGTACTTCCCTGAACCTTTCTAAAGTTTTCTAATGAAATTGCTTCTTCCAAATCAGATTCTTCGTGATGATTAGATTGAGGATTTTAATTCAGATTTGTATTTGTCCTGGATGCTTTGAAGGTTGTTTCATCTTTTGTTGATTTATCATGCTCTGTTCTCTTTTCATATGCTGTAAAGATTCCATGGAGCTGATCAATTGTGAGTGTTTTTAGATCGGATCTATCTTCTATTGAAGATATCTTTGCATTATATCTCATAGGTAGTGACCTTAGTAATTTTTACACAATAGGTTTATCTGTAACTTCTTCTCCTACTGCTCTAATTGAGTTGACCACTTCATCTACCCTGTGAAATTACTCAGCGATATTTTCTTCTTCTTTAATTTTTCATATTTTCAAATTGAGTTATGTAGGTCTGTAGTTTAGCTTCTTTGACTTTGTCATCTCCTTCATATACAGCTTCCATTTTTTCCCAGATTTCTTTGGCCAATTTGCAATGCATAAATTTCACACATATAGATTTAGTCAACCCAACTAGAATTCCATTAACTTCTCTTGAGTTATCATCACAAATTTTCTTTCCTCCAGAGTCTTTGGGTGGAGTAGTCGATGCAATGTAACCGCCTACAACAGATTGCCAGATATCAAAACTGAGTGCTAAGAGGAAGTTTTTCATTCTTATTTTCCATAGAGCATAGCCTTCTCCATTGAACAATGGTGCTTTGTTGTTAGACATCCCTTCTTGTTGACCCATCTTCAAGATCTRCCTTCAAKTTTGTTAGAMYGTGWTGAAGGAACCYGCTYTGATACCAATTGTAGAATCARATCMTGTCRYTGAGAGGGGGGGGGGGMGKGAATYARTGACACAACAATTATATCAATTTTTCATTTATTAATGCAAAYARAATTTTRACACAGTATTTTATCGTGGAACCCAAATGGGAAAACCACAAAYTCTTTTCTATTAACTGCAAAATTTGTTTTACATGTTACATAGAAGGAAGATGTACTTCCTCTTTGATCAACACCAACTGATCAGGATGCACCCACACCCTGGTTTACCAGCACCAATTGGTAGGAGGCTATGACACCCTTATTTAGTCAGCTACAGCTAACAAGGAAGCACCAACTCCCTCTGCAGGCACCAACCTGCCCTTGCACCACCCAACCACCCTTAATGCATAGGTATTAGTTTTTCTTCCTGGAATCTGCTTCATCTTTTTAATCTTCTTTTCTAGACTGCAGAGACACTTTCATCTCACCACGTTTTCTTGTTTATATAGTCTTCAAACTGGTGTGAAATTTTAAAACAATGTGTCCCTTTATTTGAACCATTGTACCTTTTCATTTAAAATGATAATCTAAACTTTAATTAATATCATTTTTCTTTTTATTATTTATTCATATTTTCATGATTTATTTTCTTTTGATCATGACTATGTATTGGTTCATTCTTTGACCACCGTGCCTCTTTGATTAATCGTAATTTTTGTATGTTTAGTGGATCAAACTTATTAAGATAACTTAACCATAATAATATTTTAATTGTCTTTAATTTGAGTACCTTTCATAAATTGATCACAACATGGATCAATTTTATCCATTGAATTTGTTCACGGATCTCTGTCAGTTTCATAGAGACCAGATACTTCAGAGACGCTTCCTTCAAGCCATTACATATGACCATGCCATAAGGCCACGGGCTCTACCAACTACAACGATGTATAATAAGACGCTTATAGCATATGACCAATGGTTGCGACCTCATGCTTAGGCAATTAGACCAAACAAGCGCTTGAGCGCTTCTTTTAAAATCAATGGTCGGTATTTAATTGCTCACTCAGATGAGTTGCTTACGGGGTTTTGGGACTTTTTCATTCAAGTCATCATGACTCCACTATATTACTAAACCCCCAATCATGAAATTGTCGAATACATCTCGGAACCATACGACCAACCGCAGTGACCAGGTGCTAGACCAAACGCTCATTTTGAGCACTTTAGAATCAATGGTCATGATTCAATCACCCACAGATATGGATGGTTGTTTGTGTTTCAATGTTTATCCATTCGAGTCTTCGAGACTCACAACATGTCAAATCTATTAAATATGATATCGTCGAAATGATCGGATGACTCACATTTATTTCACGAAGACATCTCAACAGTTTATTTTAATCCTTACATTCCTTCATCCAACGACCAAGACTTAATCAACCGTTGTGATGGATAGTTGTTGGTATTTTGCAAATTGTGCATTCTGCTAAGCAGCAGGTTGGTTCGGGAATCTAGGATTTGCGCGTCTAGATCTATGGTTGACGTTCGATTCCAGACCCCCTTTGCCATATTGCCTTTAATCAAAAGGGGGGGGGGTCCTGAATTGGACGAGCAAGTCTTGGACAACAAAGATCAAGGAGCTTAGATCAACAATTAAGATTGGATTCCAAACCCCCCTTTCGATTTTGCCTTTAATGAAGGGGGGCGGCGGGGGGTCTGGAATGGGGTGATTTCGCATGGGTCCCCCTAAAACCACTCTCACTTCTCACCGACATATTAAGGTGGGTGCACCTTACCTAGATCTAATTAATTTTGATTCATGCACTTGTGCATCCAACTGTCATGAATTAATATGGTCGTTTGACCAATCATCCAATGTTCCTTCTACTTAAAAATGATTTGACTGCTTCAACAAGAACTTCGTTTTGATCCCATAGTCAATGGGTATATGGATAGTCAAACTCTCATCCTTTTCGATGGTCATGATCCTCTCATGACCCTTAAGCCAACGATCAACTTCTGATCGAACAACAATTGTTCTTTTCGTAGTGATCAGACGGTTGTTGAGTCTTCTCACTATTTATGTGCATTTGATCAAATGTCTAATCCTTCCACTAATCTCAACTACATCTTCTACACTATGTTCTTCCTTCAAAGCTTTCTTCATGCGCTAGCCTTTCTGAACATCATCGTATTGTTGATCCTATTTTGATCAATAGTTCATTCTTCTTCCAGATATTTGGACTTACGGTTATGTACTTCTCATGTTGACATCAATGACAATTATGTCCAACAATCCTTTCCCTTTGACATCAATGACAATTATGTCCAANCTAACAAGGAAGCACCAACTCCCTCTGCAGGCACCAACCTGCCCTTGCACCACCCAACCACCCTTAATGCATAGGTATTAGTTTTTCTTCCTGGAATCTGCTTCATCTTTTTAATCTTCTTTTCTAGACTGCAGAGACACTTTCATCTCACCACGTTTTCTTGTTTATATAGTCTTCAAACTGGTGTGAAATTTTAAAACAATGTGTCCCTTTATTTGAACCATTGTACCTTTTCATTTAAAATGATAATCTAAACTTTAATTAATATCATTTTTCTTTTTATTATTTATTCATATTTTCATGATTTATTTTCTTTTGATCATGACTATGTATTGGTTCATTCTTTGACCACCGTGCCTCTTTGATTAATCGTAATTTTTGTATGTTTAGTGGATCAAACTTATTAAGATAACTTAACCATAATAATATTTTAATTGTCTTTAATTTGAGTACCTTTCATAAATTGATCACAACATGGATCAATTTTATCCATTGAATTTGTTCACGGATCTCTGTCAGTTTCATAGAGACCAGATACTTCAGAGACGCTTCCTTCAAGCCATTACATATGACCATGCCATAAGGCCACGGGCTCTACCAACTACAACGATGTATAATAAGACGCTTATAGCATATGACCAATGGTTGCGACCTCATGCTTAGGCAATTAGACCAAACAAGCGCTTGAGCGCTTCTTTTAAAATCAATGGTCGGTATTTAATTGCTCACTCAGATGAGTTGCTTACGGGGTTTTGGGACTTTTTCATTCAAGTCATCATGACTCCACTATATTACTAAACCCCCAATCATGAAATTGTCGAATACATCTCGGAACCATACGACCAACCGCAGTGACCAGGTGCTAGACCAAACGCTCATTTTGAGCACTTTAGAATCAATGGTCATGATTCAATCACCCACAGATATGGATGGTTGTTTGTGTTTCAATGTTTATCCATTCGAGTCTTCGAGACTCACAACATGTCAAATCTATTAAATATGATATCGTCGAAATGATCGGATGACTCACATTTATTTCACGAAGACATCTCAACAGTTTATTTTAATCCTTACATTCCTTCATCCAACGACCAAGACTTAATCAACCGTTGTGATGGATAGTTGTTGGTATTTTGCAAATTGTGCATTCTGCTAAGCAGCAGGTTGGTTCGGGCATCTAGGATTTGCGCGTCTAGATCTATGGTTGACGTTCGATTCCAGACCCCCTTTGCCATATTGCCTTTAATCAAAAGGGGGGGGGTCCTGAATTGGACGTGCAAGTCTTGGAAAACAAAGATCAAGGAGCTTAGATCAACAGTTAAGATTGGATGCCAGACCCCCCTTTCCATTTTGCCTTTAATGAAGGGGGGCAGCGGGGGGTCCGGAATGGGGTGATTTCGCATGGGTCCCCCTAAAATCACCCTCACTTTTCACCGACATATTACGGTGGGTGCACCTTACCTATATCTAATTAATTTTGATTCATGCACTTGCGCATCCAACTGTCATGACTTAATATGGTCATTTGACCAATCATCCAATGTTCCTTCTACTTAAAAATGATTTGACTGCTTCAACAAGAACTTCGTTTTGATCCCATAGTCAATGGGTATATGGATAGTCAAACTCTCATCCTTTTTGATGGTCATGATCCTCTCATGACCCTTAAGCCAACGATCAACTTCTGATCGAAGAACAGTTGTTCTTTTCATAGTGATCAGACGGTTGTTGAGTCTTCTCACCATTTATGTGCATTTGATCAAATGTCTAATCCTTCCACTAATCTCAACTACATCTTCTACACTATGTTCTTCCTTCAGATCTCTCTTCATGTGCTAGCCTTTCTGAACATCATCGTATTGTTGATCCTATTTTGATCAACAGTTCATTCTTCTTCCAGATATTTGGACTTACGGTTATGTACTTCTCATGTTGACATCAATGACAATTATGTCCAACAATCCTTTCCCTTTGACATCAATGACAATTATGTCCAATTATGTACTTCTCATGTTGACATCAATCATAAACAATGAAAATATGAGACCCACAATGTGATTAATCGTGACACAACAAGACTCCTTATAAGTGAATTTTTATGAGCCTAGAGAATGTAAGCTCAGTGGTTTTTTCACATTTAGAGAGTCTGAAAAAATGCTAAAAGATCACTCCAAGGAGTTAATTTTTCACAAATAATCTAGTCAGTTTGAAAAAGGGTTAAACTTATACCAAAAAGAAATCTCTTCAATACCATTTTAACGAGTGTGATTGAGATAAGATCACTTGACGATCTTTTCAATTTTAAGGAGTCTAAAAAAAGATTAACTATGGACTCACAACCTTTTTCTAGATTTAGTCTCCTTACCCCAAAAAAGTATAAAATATAACTCAGGAGAACTCTCCCAACGAGACAAGTATCTTGAGGCATGTCTTTTTCCAAAATAATCTATTGGCTAGAAATAGGGTGAAACCCATGCCGAATAGATGTTCTTTCTGGACCAATTAAAGAGTGTGAAAGGAACAAGGTCACTCGATGATCTCTTCATATTTAGGGATTCTGAAAATATCTTAACTATGGACTTCGAGGGGGTTCCTTTTTTGTAAGTAATCTCCAAGGCCTGAAAAAGAGATAAACCAAAACCAAGGAGAATGTCCCTTTTTTAAAAATTTAGTCACTCAGGCCTGAAAAAGGGTTAAAATTACTCCTCAGAATACTTTTCTAGTGAACCAAAGTTTCTAGAGCATACCTTTATTCGTAAAACTAGTCATCTAGATCAGAAAAGGGGTAAACTACCGTCAGACATATGTGCCTTCAAATTTGAGTTTGGCGAGCATGAAGAGAAACAATATTTCTTGACAATCTTTTCAATTTTTGAGAGTTTGAAAAGGGATAAAAGAAGACTCTAGGGGGGATTCCTTTCTCAAGTAATCCAGATGAGATAAAAAATAATAAATGCAGTCTCATTGGATGTTTCTTTCAACATTTAAGTGATCTTGAAAGACAACAAACCGTGCTCATTAGGGAGTGTCGTGGGTAAGGCCAAGAATGATGAATAACAAGAAGAATGAGGCTTAAATATGTCATCATAGTAGGACTAGAAAGGAATCCCAAGACTATGTTCAAAACTCATAGCATGGATGCCAAAATGAAGCAAAGGATCTACCTAGGGAATCCATGTAGAGGTACGCTCTACCACCTAATTACGACACTTCTAAAGCAACAGAGAAGGTTCTATTTCACACTTTAGTGGGATAGATACTATGGAAAAGAAGAAAAGTCAACATTATGCAGAAAGATGGGAGTGAAAACCTAACATATATGCAAAAGTTGAAAAAACGACGTTTACCATGGGATGATATAAATGTAACTCATCTCATGAAAATTACCAAACCGAAAGGACAATTCCGACATAATGACCCTAATATAACTCAAAAGAGAAATCAAGTAACCTCCAAGTCATGAAAAGTGAAAAAGGGGACCAAATTAGTAGAAAAAAGGCCAAAACATTATATAAATAGAGGTAGATAACTCATTTTTACCATTGCAATTTGGAAAATAGTAAAAAGGTCAAAAACTCCCTTCGTAAAAAATGTGAATTCAAGGAGCTACGATGAACAAAAAATATTAACACTTGGACCAAGTAAGTAAAAGTCACCTCATCTTTCATTTTAGTTTATCCTTAGTATTTTAATTATGTTTTTAGGATGGGCACGCCCTTGAAAAATGGTTGTGACTGCATGTACATGGGCATGTCAAGATACAATAGATACAGTAGTGATGGATTTGTTGAGATCAGTCTCCAAGTGGGAGATTGTTGGTTGTGGAGCTTGATTATCTTATTGATTTAGAGGTCTTTGTTTTCAGTTGTGTTTATACCCCATGAAGACTTTACACCCCGAAAGAATGTACACTCCTCCACGCAGGGGAGTGCGGGGGGTTTACCTCCCCTGCAGGGTCCAGGGGGTCCATCAAACTATGGTATTCCATTTGTATACATATTTTGTCTCTCCATGATCTACCTTTCAGTGGTTAAGCTAATTTCTGAAGGAACCTGTTCTGATACCAATTGTTGGATTACTGAGAGGGGGGGTGAATCAGTAATAGATATTTTTTTCCTTTTAACCACAATATGCAAGTGTTATTTATCTTTATGATCAATATAGAATTATTATCCAATAATTGCAAAGTAAATAAACAATGAAAAAATGAGAAATCATACACATACCCAATATACCAATATTTGTTTACGCGGAAACCTAATGTGGGAGAAAACTACATAATGTGTTTTTTTTTTTTTTTTTTTTTTTTTAATGTTTTTTGTCTTTAAGAATTACATTCATTGGAAGCACCCATTTCCTTTACTTTTCGGTTGCAACTGGAAGGAGGCTTTGACCCCCTATTTCAGGTTACAACCTGAGGGAAGTTCCAACTCCCAACTTATCTAGATACAACCCCCTATGTTCTCCATCTACAACCAGAAGGTGGTGTTGACCCCCAACAAGTCCCCCTAAATCTTTTACAAAATTTAAAGGGCCCCTCGTTAGAATCTTGATAATTATAATCAGCTACAGAATCAACATTTTCAAATAGTTCCATACCTTGGCTTGCTTTGAGACAAACTTAAGACATTCACTATAGTAGGATATATTCATTACAAGAGTATATGTCAAAAGTTAGAAATGAGCATAAAAATCTCAATTTAAACAAAACGTTAATTTTTATCAAATGTTTACTTTCGTTTAAATTATGACTATGTGTTCTTTCTTTTGTTCATTAGCAAGTTTGACTATTTTGAATAATGGGTTCAATACTTCATCAAATAATATCTTGATTGGTTTCTCATTTTCATGAAATCATTTGGTGATATTAATTATTTAATTTATTTTTTTTCATTTTGCATCTCATTTCAAAATAATAATAATAAAAGAATTATCTATCATTTGTTTGATTTTGTAAAAAACTAAAATTAATTTTTTTTTCTCCAATAACTTGAAGCTTCTAGATCATATTTGAAAGAAAATTATAAACAATGTTTGTTTATAAGTTATTAGTTTAAATTCATTTTTTATTTTTCTAGATTTTGTTTTATTCACAATTTTTAGGTTATTAATTTAGGTTTCTTTTTGTTTCACAGGTTTCTATTATCAAATATTTGATATGGATCTGATCATGGCTTGATTTTATTATCCAAATACATTCAAGATGATTGATCCAAAAATAATTTTGGATTGTTACAAATAATTTTATGAGCAACAACAGATTAAATTTGGAAAGGCGTCAAGATCAGATAGGTGTTTTTGCAAAACTAATTGCAGCCAAACCGTGAGGAATTTGAAGAAACGGTTGAAAATACAGAACCCAAATGGACCCATTTACCTTCCATGTAGAGATTTTCCCAAAAAAATGTACGATTTGAGAGATATTGATGTCTTTTTATGAGGCAAATTTCAGGTGGCAAAAATTAATAGTGACGCCCAGACTGTTCATTCATTGTATAAATATATGAGAAATTTCAGAGCCAAGAGGATCCAAGAATTGGAGAGGAGGATTTTTATCCTTTCTCTTTTGTATATTATATCTTTTGTAAACTTTTTATTTCTTTTCAAATGGAGTAATGGATGGTTGGAATCTTTGGGAGAATGGACGAGTATTTTCAAAGAAGAATATGGAATTCCAGGTTGCTTAATGGATTTTGTCCTGCGAGTAAATGGTTTTATTTTCATTATAACATCTTCATATTCTTTGAATAATTGGTTATGCATTGATTTAAATAGCTTTAATCTTTTTTATCAATACATGGTTAATTATTATCATTTATGTATTAATTTTTCCAATCTTTAAAGTCTATTATCCAAAAAATTTCTTCCAGGACTATAGAATGGACAAGTGATTCCAAAAACTTAACAGAACGACATATATGAATTTTGGCTTTAGCCTTTTGTTTAT
>JZKD02S2124454.1:20624-31038 GCA_000966675.3 Picea glauca
GCGCCAAAAGTCATGTGGGCCCCGTTTGGGTAAGTGAGTACATCAACTTCCCGGGGTCGTAACTTTTGCATACGATCTTCGTTTTAGGCGTGTGATAGCTCGTTGGAAAGGTATTATCGAGGAGATTCATTTTGGAGGTTCAATTATGCCTTTGGCTATCATTAAGAACCTTGATCTCGAAAAACCTTCATTTGGACCCTCAAAATGGCCCCAGAAGTTAAAACCTGCTAAAAATAGTAAATTGCCAAAATGGCCAGAAAACTGTTTTGAGCCATTTGGAAAAGGTGGGTGGCCACCGATATCCACCTAGATCAATGCTACCAGGTGAATAGTGTGTTTTGTGCTCAAATACCATTACCTTTAATACCTCCCTAGCTAGGAGGGAGTGTTGATATTATGGTAGCTACATGAGGTATTTACCTCCACGTGTAAACCTAACAAGGATAGAATACTCCGGGAAGCAAGAAGAAACCCTAATGATCTAGCTAATAACCCTAGAAGACTTGTCGACTCAAGAAGATAATTTATATTAGGTTATTAGCCTCCAAGAAAAGAAGTCGACCAAAATAAATATTATATACTGAACAGATAGATACCCAGGATGGGAAGTCGGCCCTGGCAGTTAGCCAGAATTAGTATAAATACAGGAGGCCAGTTCTCATTCTGGCAGGCAGTCTCAGAATTGCAGTGCCCAGTCTTGTGTGCAGGTTTGAGGAGAGTTACCATTGCAGAAGCTGCAGCTAGCAGATAACATTTGGCTTGGACTATCTCTTGGTTAGGGTTTGGACTATCTGATTAGCTCTTGTTGATGCGCTATCCTTGGGGAAAGGCGCACTACCCTTTGTTTGGATATCTAGTCTAGGGTTTTCTTCTAGAATGATTCTCTTTCAAGGTTAAGGTGCTCAGAGGGTGGCTTCGGCCTATGGTTGGGTGACAAGGGTATTGTCAATGGTAAAACGAGCACACATATTTCATACTCTAACACAAACTACATGAAGAAGATTGGAAGAAAAATCTAGAGACACATCAAAGAGATGAAGACATCAAATATGAAGCCTTCCTCTTCATATCAGCACTCTCAAGTATGCACTTGTATATATTATTTGTATCATTGTCATGATGGTACTTACAGGAGGAAGGAACCTTTGATGCAATCATGGATCTAGAGGGATCTCAGTGCATTCAGAACAATAACACACTGGAATTGAAGACTCTAGCTTTGATTGTTTTAATTATCATGCCTCTAACCTACATTACAAGTAGGCGTTGTAGCTGTGACAACAATCCTTAAATTGTTTTGATTCTAGAGATGTACTCATTATTCTCCTCTAGGAGATATTCTTGTCTTGTTTCTTTTTGTTTGTTTTCTTGTTCCAAGCAGGTTAACAACAAAGGAAGATGTTTATCCTTCAGAATTCACTGGGAGTCACTTGACTCAAAGGGAGTCAAAACTATTTGAGAAGGAGGAAGAACAGAACCATCATTGAAGCAACCGAAGCAATAATACATGATCAACATCTACCTATGACTCTATGGGCAGAAGCATCCATGATAGCAGTATATGTTCAGAATAGGAATCCTCACCAGATTTTGAAGAACATGACTCCCGAAGAAGCCTTCACTGGAGTGAAGCCTGAGATTGGACACTTCGGGATATTTGGGTGTCCAGTATACTTTCATGTACCCAAAGAGAAGAGATCCAAGATCGACCCTTCAGGGAGAAAGGGTACATTTGTGGGATATAATGAATATTCAAAGGCATATCGGATCTACATTCTTGGTTAGATACAGATTGAAATAAGCAAAGATGTTACTTTTGAGGAAAAAATAACCTTCCAAAGATCCTGAGAATCTCAGATGGAGATTGACAGTGAGACAATACCTTCTCCCCTTCAGCAATTCAGAGGGAGGCAAACATCATTCCAGTTGATCCAGTTGCTCCAATTGATATGCCTATAGATATTTCAGTAGGGAATAAAAGGCCTGCTTGGGCTCGACAGACTCTTCAGGAGGCAGAGGGACATGCAACCCCTCAAGGGACATTCCGAGAGAGAAAGAGACCAAAGACATTTTTGAGCTACTTTTCAGCCATGAGCCACATCATTGATATTGAGCCTTCTTGTCATGGAGAAGCTACAAGTGAACAGGTATGGCAAGATGCCATGATAGAAAAATATCAGTCTATCTTCAAAAATTATGTATGGGATATTGTTCCAAGACCAGAATGGAAGTTTTTAGTGACTTCCAAATGGATTTATAAAATCAAACATGCGGCTGATGGAAGTATTGAGAAATAAAAAGAGAGATTTGTAGCCAGAGGGTTCTCACAAGTAGAGGGAGTTGACAATGATGAGACATTTGCTCCAGTAACCTGATACACTTCCATCCATTTTATCATTGCACTAGATGCATCCATGGGTTTGAAACTACATCAGATGGATGTAAAGAAAACCTTTTTCAATAGTGAGATTGATGAAGAAGTTTGCATAGAGCAGCCAGAAGGATTCGTGATACACGATGAGAAAACTCATGTGTGTAGGTTGAAGAAAGCCATGTATGGACTAAAGCATGCACCTCATGCCTGGTACGATAAGATGGATGAATTCTTGATGAGTTTGGGCTTCAGCAAGAGTGTTGTTGATACAAACCTATATTATCATATTGGTAATGAGAGCCTAATCTTGGTCGTGTATGTGGATGATTTATTCCTCACTGGTTCAGAAAGACGTATTGTTGAATGCAAGCGAGCATTGAATTATGAATTCGAGATGAAGGATCTAGGTATGATGCACTACTTCTTGGGACTAGAAGTATGGCAGAGGACTGATGAGATTTTCCTAGTTCAAGGAAAATATACAGTGGAGATATTGAATAAGTTTGGTATGACAGACTGCAAATCCATGCCTACACCAATGGTGATGGATTTGAATAAAATGAATGATGCTTCTACTAATTCAGGCGAGATTGATCCACATTTATACCAACTTTGGATTGGATCATTGATGTATCTGGTTAACACCAGACCTGACATATGTTATGAAGTGAATGTACTTAGTCAGTTCATAAGTCAATCGAGATAGACTCATCGGATAGCAGCGAAGCATGTACTGAGATATCTACGAGGCACAATTGGATATGGCTTGAGATGTGCCTCCAGTGTAGACATGTGTTTGCAGGGATATGCCGATGCATATTGGGCAAAGAGTGCAGTGGACCGAAAGAGCACATCTGATTGTTGTTTTAACTTGGGGTATGCCATGGTTTCCTAGTGCAGTAGGAAACAGAGTTGTGTGGCCTTGAGTACCACAGAAGTAGAGTATATAGCATTGAGTGTGGCAGTCCGCGAAGAAGTGTGGCTTTGCAAGCTCCTGTAAGATTTATTTGATCATGATATGGATCCTAAGATTATTCATTGTGATAACCAAAGTTGTGTGAAGCTCTCTGAGAACCTTGTGTTTTACGATAGATCGAAACACATTGAGATAAAATATCATTATATCAGAGATATGGTACAAAGGAAATCATTACACGTGCAGTACCTTCCTACCCATGAGAATATTGTAGATATATTCATCAAACCACTTACCAAGACGAAGTTTGAGTACTTCCGTGAGATACTTGGCCTGGTGGAGAATGTCTCCCTAGTTGAGAGGGAGTGTTGATGATTACAGCTACATAAGACATCCTCTAGGACACAGACTGAGTGAGTCGACATGTGATAGAGCCCATGATTTGGGTGTGCCCATGAGATGGGTGTGTTGTTCCTCTCTAAGACAAATATGGAATGTTGTGTGCCCCTGTGTGGGGTGAGGAAGCCCATGAGTTGGGTGTGCCCATGAGATGGATTTGTTGTTCCTCTCTAAGACAAAGATGGAATGTTGTGTGTCCTTGTGAAGGGAATATTCCCATGAGTTGGGTTCGTCGTTCTCTCTGAGACAGAGATGAAATTATGTGTACCCCTATGAGGGGTGAAGGAGCCCATGTGATGGGTTTATTGTTCTCATATGTGTAGAGAGTTGAGATGATGTGATACTTCAGATGATTCTCCTATGAGACGCAGTGAGATAGAGATCTGTTGAGTTGGACGTCCCTGTGGCTGAGCACAGGTGGACGTGCCCCTAGTGGCTAAGCACTAGTGGGTGTGTGAGATCCCTTGTTATATTTTCCAAGAGTTAGAGTTACCTGTAACCCTAATTGTGATGTAAAGGGTACAGGTCGGCCCCATCATAAAGTGAAAGTTAATTAATGTAAGAGATAATTAATATTGTAATTATTAATTATATTCTAAGTTATTGAGGTCAACCATGTTGTGCCAATAAACACCACTTTTAATGTGTCCATATTAATATAAAATAAAGGTGATTTCCCCATTGAGGAAACACAACAAAAATGTGATTTTGGAAATTTCAGCAAGTACAAGTTCTAAGGATGAAGTGTGCACCTCTCTTGGGCGCTAGCCTTCTAGGTTTTGTGAGCACCATTTTGTGTGCTAGGTTTATGGTGTGGGAGGTATTTCTCTTGAAGAATATAGAAAAGGATTGGTTGGGTTTTCTTCCATTTTTTAGAAGGGTTTCCCAGGATACTTCTTGTGTACTTTTGCATGGTATTTCTTCTTGTGATCTTGGTTACTGTAGCAAATTGTTTATGGTGTAACTACAATTTTTATGGTTCAAGTAAAATGCTAAAATTGGAATGAAATTCATTCTTGAGCTTAGCATAGTGAAAAATCAACATGTAGCTCTATGGACTTTCTTCTTATAGCAATAAAAAATAAGAGGTGTCTTAATTGATGCATACCTCTTCCTATTTGTCTTCTTGTTTCAGCTTATTAGCTTACTCCTTCTTCCAAGTGCTAGTGAAGACTAAGTCTTAGCACTTTTTTCATTGATGCCCTTCTGCAATCCACCACAAGAAGGATGGAATGGTAGTGTGCTACCATCTTCATTTGTTGTTGCTCTTTCTTCTAATGAGTAGGCCAATCATGCCATGTATTTTGAATTCACAATTGTGAACTTGGTGTTTGTGGTCTTTTCCTCCCTACCATAGAAACCTAGGCCTTCATGTTTGGCCCTAAGTTTAGCTAAAATGGTTCTTATGATGCCTTGAATTATATTTCCTACTCCTTGAACATCTTATACCATCTTCCTAACAATTTTGAAACAATGTCTCTTGTATGATTTTCAAAATCACCAAAATGTTCTTGGGAAAGGTCTAAACAATATGAAATTACCATGCTTGTCTCAATCATGGTGTTGGATTCTGCAGTACAAATGGACAATTTCTTTACTTCCTTTCTCTCTTCAACAACCTCGTTTATCTTTCCCAATGCTTCTTCTTTCTCTACCAATACTTGGTACAACTGAGTCATCATCTCAATGAGTCTCTCCTCCTACCAGCTATCCATTTGAATGACCTTCTCTCTCAGGTGCATAAGATGAACTTTTCTCTTGTCCCACTCTACCATAAGAGTAATGAGGGAGTCTTTATGTTCAACAAATCAATTTTTTATCAATGGAAATAATCTTATAGAGGTCTCAAGGTTCATATCCATCTTTGCTATCCTTCGATCAAGCATCTGGACATTCTCCTTCAAGTGTCTATTATCTTCTTAAAGTTACAGATTAATGGCCAACAAGTCTTCTGGCCTTTCTCTTTTATTTTTACCCATGTTAGAGTTTGTGTTCTCCTCAAAGTAATGGAAACTAAGTAACAACCAATGATTCAATTGCTCTTATACCAATATGATCCATAAATGTGGGATTTATAGACCATACACATCACCAACATGTATCCTTTGTGGAAATGAGTTTTGTACTCTTAACCCTTTATCAAAATTGATTACAAGCATTTGTTCTCATTGCAATTCCAAGTGATCTATCTTTAGAATTGATCTCCAGGGCTTCTAAGCTCAACACAATTATGAGTACAAATTCTCTTCAACACTCCTCTACTCACCAATCTTGAGCAAGCATGTGAGGATGGTTTTATTTGCAATGCTTTGTTTCTAAGCTAAATTCCTTCAGATATATTGGGTATTGTAAAGTGGAACCACGATAGACCTGTTTGGCATTAACTTAGCCCAACCTCTCAATTAACCAATATATCAATACTTTAACCGAATGAGTGAATAAATTTTTTTATTAAAACACAAGAAAATATTACGCATAAAGTAATATTGATATAATAAATAATAATGTAGTATTTTTTTAATATAGCAACCACACATTCATTTTTTGAATGAGGATTATAAAGTGTAACTAATTAAAAAAATGAATACATAGTTTATAATATGAGTTATATTCATAAATTCAAAGTAGTATATGAATATGTATCTGGATCATGAATCATGTATTCATACATTAGTTAAACTACTATATAAATATGTGGTTATCACATATTCACATATTAATTTATTAATATATGAATATGTAGTTCTCACATATTCATATAGTAGTTTAACTAATATATGAATACATGATTCATAACACGGATACATATTCATATATTAACTTGCTTTGTGAATATAACACATGTTATTAACCATGTATAAAAAAAATTAATTAGTCACATTTTATATTCTTCAATTCAAAAAATGAATGTGTGGTTTATAACATAGATTATATTCAAACCATGTATTCATATGTTACTAAACTAACATATGAATACACGAGTTATATTCACAAAGTCAAATTGATATATGAATATGTGGGAACATATTCATATATTAATAAATTAATATATAAATACATTTGTTATATTTACAAAGTCCAATTAATATATGAATATATATCCATGTTATGAATTATGTATTCATATATTAGTTAAACTAATATATGAATGTGTGGTTCCAACCAGACTTGGAATTTGACGTCCCGCGAGACATTTTTTTTTTGTTCTTAGATATATTTGACACGTGGATACAAAATCTATTAAAATAATGTAACTGCAAAGTGTATTCTTATTATTATTTGATGTATTATTCATTGGATCAATCCCCATTGTGGATTGATCATGTCGGCTATTATATAAGGACTAAATCCCCTTTTGTGAATTGGTCATAATGTAATTGTAAAAGGCAAAAGAAGAAGTTGGCCCCAAAATATATCAAGAGGCCCCGAAATATAATAAAGGTGGTTATAACCATCCAGTTTGAGAAGTTGGCCCTGCCAGTGAAGAGACACTTCACATGTGTCAGATTTGTATAAATAAGAAGGCTAGCACCTCACTTAAACACACACCTCACTTGCTCATTGAGAGACAAGTTTCAAAATTGCAGTTGGAGAAGAGAGAGAGAGAGAGAGAGAGAGAGAGAGAGAGAGAGAGAGAGTGGCACATCTTTGGGAGAGGATCTTTTGTATTAGCCTGAGTTATCTCTTGACATTGTATTGGCTATCTATAATAAGGAAGTTTTGTTGGGTTTTCTTCCCCTACAGGGTTTCCTAGGATAAATGTTGTGTCTATTGTGATTGTGTATTTCTCAGTGATCTTGTCTTATGTTGTTATCTATTGAAATTCAAAGAACTATAATAATGGCTTAAACATTAACATGGTATCAGAGCTAAGCTGAAGAGAGCATCTTTCACAAGAGAAAAGTGAAAAACGTCATTGTTACCGTACATGAAAATTAGAGCTTTTGTTGGTGAGGTATTTCAGCCCTAAAACCATCTAGAAAAGTGTGTCCTCCCCCAAGGATCATTTTGGCACCTTCAGCGCACCTTTTAAGTGGCTAGATCTCCTGGAAAGTGAAACCCTAGTTTCACAAAGTACCGAAAAACCAGAAAACCAGAGTAGCAGAAGTACCAGAAGTACCAGAAAACCAGAAGCACCAGCCCAGAAATCCGCAGATCAAGTTTGAGGGGGTAAAAGTTGGATTTTCAAAAATCTGACTACACCATCTTACTCGCCTCAGCTAAGCACATCTATCCCCTGGCTCAGAATTTCAAAATTTGAAGTTTGAAAAATTAGGGTTTCCTCATAAAACCCTAAGTTGAAGTTGCAGTTGCAGTCTCAGAACCAATTGCAGTTGCAGTACCAGTTGAAGTTGCAGTTGCAGTCTCAGAACCAATTGCAGTTGCAGTACCAGTTGAAGTTGCAGTCGTACTACCAATTGCAGTCACCCTTGAAGTTTTTAAAGAGTTGGTAATGATTATCGTTGCTGGCAAATGGTGCCACCACCTGCAAATGCTATCAGAGGTATGTACTCACATATGTTTAAATGGTTAAACTTTAAAGAGTATTTGCAGGAGAAGGGATCTCTTGCCATAGATCCAAAAGGATCTCAAGATCCAACACATTCAGAGGAATGATGCAACCCAGGTGTGATTATTCTAATATGCACCCATTTGTTATATTGATCAATGTTGCATCATTCTAACCTTTTCCAAGTCAAGGTATTAGATGGATTAAAAGTTGAGATCATAGAGCTTATCCTCTAACCCAACCTTCTGTCAAGATAGCGTATTGTCTTAGTACAAAAGACAGGATTCGTCATCTTGAGTGAAGGATACTCGGAAGAAAAGCAACCACTCATTCCTGAGGACAAGGCTCCAGGTTTGATTAATCAAGTTGATAAGATTCAAAGGTATGCATGACAAGTTGATGACTATAGTTGAGATAGAAGTCTTTGTAAAGTATTATAATTGATAGCATGCGAGCATATAGAAGCAAATGCTTTGCCTAATACAACTAACACCTCCTCTAGGAGAAACCTCATGTGTTAGTTCCAGGTTGCCATGGAAGAATGTTTGATCACAACACTATGAGAGTGTTGACCTCATTTTGTATTGTATTCCTTACCTTTAATATTTTCTTCAGATAAATTACAAGTGATAGCTCTAAAGGAGCTATTGTGATGATTGTTTGTGCTATTACCTTATATTATCAAAAGGATATTACTCTTGCTTGTTGTTTTGTTGACCTTGCTCCAGGTCACAGGTAATAACCCTGAGGAAGCTATAGTGAAGGTTGCAGAAGGCAACGTGCTAAAGGAGAAACCATAAATGAAGCAATCATCATTGGAAAAGAATAAGGTGGCTTGTATAAGCTAAAGGGTCACTCAGAAGCTGCCATGACCCACGCCATTGAGAATCCATGTGAACTTTGGCATAGAATATTAGCTTACATTAACTACAAGGTGCTACCATACACGTGAAAAGTGGTCATAGGTTTACCAAAACTCAAGGTTGACCATGAAGGCGTATGTCATGGATGTGCACAAGGGAATAACATCAAGAACCCTTTTTCGAAGAGAGACAACAAAGTAGAAGGAAGCCTAGAACTCATTCATTCAAATGTTTATGGCCCAATGCCATCGTCCTCCATTAGTGGGTATGTATATTATGTATCATTTATTAATGATTATTCTCGTAAGACCTAGTTGTATCTCCTGAAATCTAAAGATGAAGTATTCATCAAATTCAAGGAATTCAAAGCCTTGATAGAGAATCTTTCTGAAAGAAATATCAAGATACTCAGGTCAGATAATGGAGGAGAATACACTTCAAAATAGTTCATGAACTTCTGTAAAGATGTTGGGATCAAGAGGGAACTCACTACTCCCTATAATCCCTGACAAAACGATGTAGCTGAACGAAAGAACAGAATGATAATGGAAGTTGTGAAGACTATGATCCATGATCAAGATCTTCCTATGTGCTTATGGGTAAAAGCAGCAATGGCAGTTGTATATGTGCAGAACCAATTGTCCCATAGTGCACTTGGGCTCAAGACCCCGAAAGAGATGTTCACTGGAAAGAAGCCAGAGGTAAGACATCTCAAAATATTTGGCTGCCCAATATTTATTCATATATCGAAAGAGAAGAGAAACAAGTTGGAACCTTCAAGAAAGAAGGGAATATTTGTGGGATATCGTGAGGTCTCCAAGGCCTTCAGAATCTACATACCAGGTCACCATCACATTGATATCAGCAGGGATGTGACCTTTGATGAATATGTCGCTCAAGAAATCAAGAAGATGTCAGCTTGAAGAAGTATATGAAAAGGAACCCGTAATCCCCAAAACTGCAGTGAGGGAGGTTCCTAGAGCCGCAGAACTGGTGAGGGAAGTTGTAACTTTCCCTGATGAGGAAATTCTAGAAGACCGTGATATATTAGAAGTTCAAGAACCTCCTCAGATGGCAATCCTCCATAAAATAAAGTCAGCTTGGGCTAGAGAGATTATTCAAGATGGAGAGAAGTATGGTGTTCTCGAAGGAACTACGAGACAGGCAAAAAGACCAAAGCCATTCTCCAGTTATATGGCTTTGATGTGTGATCTTCTAGAGGAGGAGCCTACCTGCTTTGAAGAAGCCATTCAGAGAAAAGAATGGGCAGATGCCATGAAAGAGGAATACCAATCCATAATAAAGAACGAAGTATGGGAAATAGTTCCCAAACTGAAGAGTAAAGATGTGGT
>JZKD02S2124454.1:35970-46206 GCA_000966675.3 Picea glauca
GGTTACGATGTTGAATTCACATCGGTTCCTTCAATTGAATAATTGTTTAATCTTCTCTAAAATTGGCCTAGGCGGAATTGTTTGATATCCTACTGTTTGAGGTTATGGATAAAGAGTCCTTGCAAATATTTAGAGCCAAATTCCGCAACATATTACATTGTGTTTCTAATATATCAATCATTTTCTTTTGATGGACTAGTAAACTCAAAATGTTTGCATGCTAAGAGATACAATGGTGCTTGTTTTCATGCACTTTTGTTGTCACTGAGAACAATGATGTTCTATTAGATTGATTGTTTTCTTCGTGTCTTCTTAGAATTCCCCTTAATTCTATAATGTCTCTATTCTCCATGAGAGTTCTCTTTGTTATCTAAACTAGGAAAGATATGGTGAGACCATAGAAGAGGCATGTGCCCAACAGAATAGAGAAAGAGACACCAAGAACCTTGCACTCACTTTGAGACTTGAAGACAAAATAAAAACCAAAGCCCAAGTTTTTTTTTATGTGCCCCAATGAAGGAAAACTCGGGAATTTACAAACAAATAAGAAGAACCAAACAGAAACAAAACAAAACCCATAATTTAGAGAAAACATCCCATGAAAAGAAATGTATAGCTTCACCATAAGCCAAGCCTGCTACCTTTGCCACCTTCCTATGAAGAACCCCCCCATTCGAAAATTTATAACCAGAACCAACATGTAGCCCTGGTGCAGAGTTACACTTACTAGGGGGTCATCCACCTCCAATTCCAAACCGCATTTGCACCAAATTCCATAGCTTGAACTCTCCATTATCCCACAAAGCCAACGATGTTTCAAGCCAAGTTGTTTAATAACTTGAGCATTGCTAATTTCTTGCATGGTGTGAAGGTTGAGGGCTATCATCGATACTCCCATGCCAATGTAAATGAGTTGATGTGATAATTGTTGGTTCATGTGAAAGTTTAGTGATGATTTATGCATCAAACCATTTTGACCGTAGGGGATATACAACTAAAATGCCCCCCATTTTTCATATATTCACCCATACTTAGTTCAATGGCTTTGTTAGCCCATAGATCAGCAATAAGATTAGTTTAGTGGATTTGTTAGCCCTTAGATTAGCGACAAGATTAGTTCAGTGGCTTTATTAGCCCATATATTTGCTACATGATTCAATTCACTTCACATGATGATATGAATATTTGGAGAAGGAGCTTGCCGTTTTTAATTGGGGCAATAGTAACTACTAGTTTATTGTTCAACAATGAAGTTTTGCCTAGCATTGATTTGATAACCACCATGAAATCCCCTATGACTATCAATGCATTGACCTTGGCTTATTTGGATAAAAGGATGTCACACAAGAGTGCATATGCCTCAACCTAATTGTTTGAAGCTTTACCAAAACCCCAAGTGTAAGTAGCAACCATTTTTCGTCCTAGATCATGGAGAATCTCCCTCGCACCTACCACCCCTTCCAAAACATATTCATATTATGAACCATGTTAATCCATGTTATGTTATATTAGTTTGAATGCATGCCTATGTAATGAGGTATTAATTTTTTTATTCAATTTGGAATATAAAATGTAAATAATATATGAGAACGTACTCATTTTTTGAATTTTAAATTAATACTTTACTTTTCATATATTAAAAAATATTTTATTTTAAAAGTACTTTACTTTATGAGTACATTTATATTATATTCAAAAGTAATTTATGAATATTTTTCTTATTATGAGTACTCCATGGTTAACTATGGGTTGTCATCCACCATTCAGAATGTGACAAATAAGTGTGTTTAACTCAAACAATGTTAGCTCAACCATAAGGGATGATGTCATCCTCTAAAATATGATTGATTTTTTAAAGTTGATTTTGATAGAACATTTTTTGTTTTGAGGTTCATTTTTTACCTCAAAAATCCTCCAATAAAACATGTTCAAATGAATAATGACAATGTAAATGTCACACACTTCCAATGCAAGCCAGCTTGAATAAAGTGTGGAAAGGTTTTCCTTGATGTGTGCACTACCAATCATTAGTACCATTCTGCATATGCATATTCAAAATATGTATCACTCCAACAAAAATGAAGTGAACCCCAACTCAAATAAAAACTATTGTTTCAAATAAAACAAATGACAAGAAACACTTTCATTCAATGCAATGTCCTCTACATCCATAACACACACACACACACACACATATGTATATCCAACATTAATACATAACACAAATGTCTCCTTGGAAACCAACATTACCCAACATTGACATGAATATAAATATATACAATTGAGGAATGACAATCAATGTTGGAGCTCTATCATAAACTCCAAATTGCTCCAACATTATACGTGAATCGTGCCAACAATTAATTGGTCACTCGTTCTTCAATTTTTACATATGGAAGAAACTTATCATTCCTCTTAGGATAAAAATGTTTTATATGTCGAATCTTTATAACCTCGACAACTCATACAAATAATTGTTCTAGCCTTATCAAAGGAAAGAAATGATTTCCGATCCATACACCCTCAAGAAGGAATAATTCACAATGCATAGCCTCAAGTGGGATCATGTTATAGTGTATGGGATCCTTGGGGATTGATTGGCAGTGTATGGCCTTGAATAAGTTAATTACTTAGCATGAAGGTTGGTCTTGGGATGCCAACTGTCTCAATATTTAAATTTGTTGCTCTTTAAGAATGAAATTAAAAACTCAACTAGATAATTGCAACAACTATCTCATGACAATTATTGATTTCGAATCTTAGGGTAAAATGGACAATGGATAACTTAGATTTGTTGGCATTCATCAATTGCTAATGGAGAACAAAATTATAAGTGAAACAATCATAACTATAGCTAGGAATTCACCATTAATATGACTATGGGCAATATCTCTAGTATAGAGATAACACCAAACAACTCTCACTGAGAATTTTTTTTCCACAAACATGGAAAAATATTCAAACCATTCAAAACATAGTGGACACCATATTTACCATGGAAATCCAAATGGGAAAACTAGCATTTGAATGGTTGTTCAATCTCTATTTAGACCATCTCTGGTTACAATGTAACTCATGGCTCTATAGCCATTCAACAACTTACGCAACTCCTCCTTTACATTCTCTCCTCTTGTACAAAACACCCTTTGAGAGTTAAGTTACAAGTGGATATAGGAGAGTTGGGGTCTAATGGGAAGGCCAAGATATTGACATTTCATTTCCTACCCTCTCTTTTTCTCTCCTATTTCCTTATTTTCCTCTCCTATTTCCTTTTTCTTTTACATTTAATTATTTTTTCATATTCTTTTATTTATTTATTTTTAGAACTGGCATTGTCCTTTTCTTTTATTTAACCTTGATTAATTGACGAATTGCACTTGTAGGTATTGAGTCTTACAACTATTTGTTTTGTTCATATCCATTTCAGATCAACAATGTCAATTTGTAGAGGACACTCCATAGAGGGGCCAAAAAATGTATGTCCATTTAAAATTGTCATAGCTTTTGATTGGAATGTACAAAAAAGGTGATTAAAATGAGTTTGAAAGAAGAAACAAAGTAAGAAAAGTAGGTAAAAAGTTGACAATTTGAGATAATTATTGTGAAAATAGTGGAGTTGGAAGTTGGGGGTTTATAAAAAACTCCAAGTTTTCAAGACCAAAACTAATGGAAAAAACTATAGTTTTTTTGGAGATGAAGAGGGGATTGATTCTAGAGAATGGTTCTATATTGAAAAACTGGAGAGATGGTTTGTTTGCAATTGTTTATTTCCAATAAAAAGCTTGAAGTGATGAAAGATCTTTGATAGATTCATCAATTTAACATACATGTGGGAAAATTTGAAAAGTCTTCTTAAGTGGATAGATAAAAGAAACAAAAATTAAAGGAAATGGATACTATTTGTCTTGAATATGAGGGGAAAATGTAGAAAATCAAGAAAGAAACGAACAAGGCTAAAGAGGAATTTGCACAAAAAGACAATCATATCTTTAAGTTACAAGCTCTTGATCAAACACTTACAAGAACTTAAAGCGGGGAAAGATGAGCAAATTGAACGACACGGATAATTGAAAGTGATGATTGGCGAAAAAAATAAAGCAGTCAAATCAAAACTTTAATTATGTTAAGAATGTGAAAAGGTATCTACAAAAAGTACAAAGAGATCATAGATGAAAAACTATCAAAAAAGATGAAGACAAAATCTTTCAAGAGGTTGAAGAAGCCCTAAACACTAAAGATGTCAAATAAAAAATACAAACAAGAATTGAAAGAAGATGAAAGAAATTGATTTTTGGCATCATAGTTCAACATCAAGGGAGAAAAAATAGAAAATAAAAATTTGTCATCAAAAAATGTTAATTTTTTGGATACTAGACTAATTGCAGTAAATAACCAGGATCTCAAGAAGATTAACCAAGCACAAATTACAAAACAAAATTATGGGTCTGCTCATTTTTCCATAGGCAATGCTCTTCCATTTCCACCCAACCATAGGAATCCTCAAGTGCCACCCTCTAGCAAAGCATAGAACTTATCTTGGGAAACCCTTCTACACAAGGGAAGAAAAACCATCACATTTTCTTATATAGAAGATTAATGCCAATACAATATAGCTATGAACTAGTTATATCTAGTAAAGTAAACCAACAAGAAAGAATCCCAGATAACAAGTACTTATCTTTTTTGCTCAGATGTGTACTCTAGAACTCCCAAGAAGATAGCTTTGTTGTTGTCCAATGATGGCTCGAATCATTGTCTCAGACTATCATATATCAACCTCTTATATATGTCACTTTGTTGCCTCAAGACTGTTGTTATAGGTGTGTCCAATTTGTTGTTCAAGCATAGAAATATATGTTGTCTAAACATTGTCTACAAGTGTGACCAAATGTTTTTTAAGCATAGAGATATATGTTGCTACAGGTGCACCCAGATTTGCCTTAGACTTAACTTCTTCGCTGCCTCAGAATAGGCTCATGTGTTGCCTCTAAATGTGCCCCTTTGTTGCCTCAGAAAGTGCCCCTTTGTTGTGGCTTCTATAGAGATATATCACACCGAAAATGTTTGTATCAAATGAGAGGGGCATCACCCTTTATTTATACTAATTTTCCAGTGAACTTTTCCAATGGGGTCAACCTGTCTATTCTGGAAAAATTATAATTTCCCATTATAATTTCCCTATGGGTCGACTTCTCTTTTGGAGCATTATAATTCTACTTTATTATTCTCTATGGAGCCTACTTCTTCACTGGGATCTTTCTTGACTTCTTTGGCATATTCATCTATAAGAAAGGGTTATGCAAGAGGTGAATATCTCCCACAGCTACCAGAAACATCAACACTCCCTCTTAGCCAGGGATGTATTCTCCATGATGTTTTTCCTCTAGTCCTCATAGCCTCGCAGGTTATTCCATGGTCCTCCGACCATGCCATGGTCACGTAAACCATGCTACTGGTAACATCATCACGTCGCACATGGCTACACCCAATGTGGACCTTTTTTTTTTTTGAGGGCCTCATAACCACTAGAATACACTAAGGCCTACTCACTCGTAGTGTGGCACTAGGACCTACTCACCCGTAATGCATCGTCAAGGACCTACTCACCCATGACGTGTCCACTTGGTCAACTCCCAAGGGACGCAACCTCATGGTCTACTCCCATGGGACGTTGGGTGCCACCCTAGGGTAACTTGTCACTATTTTGACAAGTGTCATGCTCAACTTCGTCTCATAGGAGCGTTCTCCAAGTCAACCCAACTCGATATGGGGAGAATATCAGGGGTGTTCCCACAGATCAACCCAACCCATCCACCTGGGGAGAAGACCCGTCTCAGGTCCACCCAACCCAACACAACTGAGGAGAAGACTCGTCTCAGTTCGACCCAACTCAATCCATTGGGGAGAAGATAGGGAGAAAGCACAACACACTCGTAGATCGATCCAGCCCACTACCCTGGGGAGAAGATATGGAGAGTGTCCTCACAGGTCAACCCAACCCACTACTCTAGGGAGAAGACCTGGAGAGAAATCTCAACCACATGGGTTACAACCCAAAGGTCATTGGGCACCAACCTAGTACAACTCATCATTTCGTCGATAAGTGTCATACTCAACTCAATCCATCAAGGAGTATCGTCACAGAAGATTGTCTCGGGAAGATGCAATCATCAATACTCCCTCTTAATGAGAGGAGCATTCCACTCCAAGTTTATCACGGAAGTACTTGAACTTCGACTTGGAAAGAGGCTCGGTGAGAACATCTGCAATCTGCTCATCTGTAGGAAGGTACTCCACTAGTATTGTCTTCCTCTGCACCATATCTAGAATGTAATGAATCATGGTGGGATCCAATATCTGATCAGACAATCTTGCAAGGAGCTTCTGAATCCACACTGCTTCGCATACTACCACACATACTGCAATATAATCGGCTTCTATGGTACTCAAAGGCCACAAAAGTTTGTTTCCTGCCACACCAAGAAACCACAGCAGATCCAAAAATGAAGCAATACCCTGAGGTGCTCTTCTTGTCAACAATGCTCTCTGGTCAATCTAAATCAGCATATCCTTGCAGTCTCATGTCAACACTGGAAGCATGTCTCAAGCCATATCTAATTGTCTCTCGCAAATATCTTAACACATGCTTCATAGCCACCCAATGTATCTACCTCGGCTGACTCATGAGCTGGCTAAGTGCATTCACTGCATAGAAAATATCTTGTCTGGTGTTAACCAGATACATCAATGATCCAATCAATTGTCGATACATAGTCAGATCAATCAACTCTAAATCTAAAGAAGACTCACTTAGTTTCTTCAGATTCATCACCATCGGTGTGGTCATGGAGTTACAATCCAATATTCCAAATCTCCTCAAGATCTCAAGTATGTACTTCCTCTGACTCAGGAATATCTCATCGGTTCTCATCAACAACCTTATAGTACAGGTTGGCATCAACAACACTCTTGTTGAAAACCAAACTCATCAAGTATCCATCAATCCTTGCATACCAAGCACGAGGTGCCTACTTGAGTCCATACGGGGCCTTCTTCAACCTGCACACATGGGACTCCTTCCCATGAATCACAAAACCATATGGATGCTCGATTTACACCTCTTCCTCAATCTCGCCATTGAGGAAATTTGTCTTCACATCCATCTGATGTAATATCCAACCCAAGGCTAAAGTAAGTGAAACAATCATTTGAATGGAGGTATATCAAGCAATAGGAGCAAAGGTTTCCTCATAGTCTATTCCCTCCACCTAAGAGAATCCTCTGGCCACAAATCTCGCTTTGTGTTTCTTGATGCTCCCGTGAGCTGCATGTTTTTATCTTGTAAATCCACTTAGAAGTCACCACAAACTTCCCTTTGGGTCTCGGAACAATATTCCACACATCATTCTTCATGATGGACTGATACTCCTCCATCATGGCATCTCTCCATACTGGCTGACTGGATGCCTCCTCATAACAGGAAGGCTCAGAATCAATGATGTGGCTAATAGCTGCAACATAGCTCAAGAATCTCTGAGGTCTCTTATTTTCTCTGAAAGTACCATGAGGAGAGCATATCTCTCTGCCTCCTGCAGAGTCTGATGAGCCCAGGCAGGCCTCTGTCAGCCTACTACAATATCTCTAGGAACATCAACAAGATGTATTGGATCAAATAGATCAGCAGGCTCAACTAGCTCAATCCAAACTATTGAAGGGTGAGGGGGAGAAGACACCATCTCCTCATGTATCTCATTGTCTATATGCATGTGAGATCCTCTAGATCTCCCAAAGGGTACATCCTTCTCAAAGGAAACAACTGTCATAGGTCCACATAAATTTGAATGCACAAGATCCCCTTGGATATGTTGTCACTGCTCGGAAAAGATCCCTTGGCATTTGTGCCAAGAACACAATTTCTACAAATGTCATCATGCTCAACACGGAGTTGTGGAAACCCCGTCACCATCTTCCCTTGAACGGGAAGAACTCTATAATGAAAATGAGCAAGTCTCCTATGCCATAACTGGTTGAACTGTCAATATGTACAAAATCCATTCAGACTGCTTCATGTCTCAACCCAGATATCATCTAATAAGTTGTATTCTGCAACCATCACTATAGCTCCCTCTCAGAGCTATCTCTAGTGACATGCCTTCGAGGTAACCTTCTCGGAAAAAGAAAACAACAACAACATTTCCATGGCAACCTCCATGGAATATAACCTGCCCGGAACAGACAACAAAACAAGAATATCTCCTAGAGGGGAGATAAACAAATGCATCTCTAGTATTATGTGGTTAGTATAATGATCATAACTCCAATAGATCAAAACATAAGATCACAATGGTGCCATAACATCTAGAGGCATATCAAAAAAATCAAACCTGGAGGGTGCATTGTTCCTCTGAATGTACTGGATTTGAGATCCCTCTGGATCTAAGTTGTTGCTAGGACAAAAATTCCTTCTCTTGCAAACATCCTCATGAGAATGATATAAATTAACATATACAAGTACATACCTCCGACAACAACGACAAACAACAACACCATTCAGCAACAACGATAATGGCTTCTGCAAGAGAAGCTTGTGACTAACTGCAGTAAATAACCAAGATCTCAAGAAGATTAACCAAGCACAAATTACAAAAAAAAACTATGGGTCTGCTCGTTTTTCCATAGGCAATGCTCTTCCATTTCCACCCAACCATAGGCATCCTCAAGTGCCTCCCTCGAGCAAAGCATAGAACTTATCCTGGGAAACCCTTCTACACAAGGGAAGAAAACCCAACACCTTTTTATTATAGACAATATTAATGCCAATACAATATAACCATGAACTAGTTATATCTAGTAAAGTAAACCAACAAGAAAGAATCCCAGATAACAAGTACCTATATTTTCTGCTCAGATGTGTACTCTAGAACTCCCAAGAAGATAGCTTTGATGTTGTCCAATGATGGCTCAGATCACTATCTCAAACTGTCATATATCAGCCTCTTATATCTTTCACTTTGTTGCCTCAAGACTGTTGTTATAGGTGTGCCCAATCTGTTGTTCAAGCACAGAAATATATGATGTCCAAACATTGTCTACAAGTGTGACCAAATGTTGTTTAAGCATAGAGATATATGTTGCTACAGGTGCACCCATATTTTCCTCAGACTTAGCCTCTTCCCTGCCTCAGAATAGGCTCCTTTGTTGCCTCTGAAAGTGCCCCTTCACTGCCTCAGAAAGTGCCCCTTTGTTGCGGTTGCTACAGAGATATATCAGACCGAAAATGTTTGTATCAAATGAGAGGGGCATCACCCTTTATTTATACTAATATGCCAATGAACTTTTCCAATGGGGCCGACCTGTCTATTCTGAAAAAAAATTAATTTCCCATTATAATTTCCCGGTGGGCCGACTTCTCTTTTGGAGCATTATAATTCTACTTTATTATTCTCTATGGAGCCAACTTCTTCACTGGGATCTTTCTTGACTTCTTTGGCATATTCATCTATAAGAAAGGGTTATGCGGGAGGTGAGTATCTCCCACAGCTACCAGAAACATCAACAAAAAATACTTCAAGAAGTTGAACTCCATCTTGAAGACATTAAGGTCAATTATGATGGCAGTGACTCAAAATCAAAATAATTGAAGATCAAACACAAGGTAGAGCATGCCATTGTACCAGAAAAGAAGAATGGTTGTAAAACATAGGAAAATGAAGGGAAACCATAAAAAGTGGAACCTTTTCGATATCCCCATTACCAAGGAAGTCTAAAAAAGAGCAAGAACGACATTCTCACCTCAAAAGAAGCAAATGGTTGAATCAATAATTCATGGATTGCATCAAGGAATCAATGTGTGACAAAATAATATCAAAAGCCAACAACTACAACAAATTGGCAAAGTTAAAACAAGGAAAACAAAATATGTGACATCAAATTCTCAAAGATCAACACCAACAAGAATCGATTATGGATGGATGGATAATCTACAGTGTCAACAAAAGATCAAAAATCTAAGGAAAACCTATTACTTGGTTTCAACAAATGTAAAACCTTTGACCATCAAGTTTTGAAGACAAAGCTTTTCAAAGCAGTGCCATGGAATGCATATAAAGACTCTAATGGGGTATATAAGAATCAGATGCCTATGTAAATAGTAGGTCGGCCTTTTTATTTTTTTAAATAAACAAGAAATCTTGCAAACATGATTTAAAACAAAGACAACATAATCATGTAAGAGAT
>JZKD02S2124476.1:0-13524 GCA_000966675.3 Picea glauca
TAATTTCCATATTTAGGATGGATTTTTGTGCCATATAGGCCATCTCTGTGTTCCATCAAGCGAGTGTGCAAATCTGATTTGGGAAGCCTACTACAGTCAGGTAGTAGGACACTTAGGCATGGAAAAGACAATGGAAATGTTGCAACAACATTTCTACTGGCCAAAACTTTGGCAGGATGTCAGAAAATATATCAGGTCCTGCACTGCATGCATTATTGCTAATCCCACCAGTAAGAAACAAGGCATGTACACCCCTTTTCCTACTCCTGACAGGCCATGGGAATCCATCTCAATGGATTACATGTTGGGCCTTCCGACCACCAAGCAGGGGAATGACTGTGTTTTCTTGGTTTTTGATCTCTTTTCTAAAATGGTTCTTATGCCCCCCTTAGAATAACAACATCACCTTGGAGGCCACTGCCAAGCTCTTCTTTGAGCAAGTGTGGGTACATTTTGGAATCCCACAAACCATTGTCTCTGATTGGGACAATTGGTTCCTCAGCACATTATGGTCGAGCCTATGGTCATGGATGGAAAACAATCTCACCAAATCCATGGCCTTCCATTCCCAGACATATGGCCAAACCAAGGTCGTCAATCGGCTGATCATTCGTATCCTGCACATGTACAATTCCAAGAACCCCCGAAATAGGGGATGAGAATCTCCCATACGTTCAACACAACTACAACTGAGCCTTGCATAGCTCAACCAACCACAAACCCTTTCAGGTGGGATTGTGATTCCAACCATCAGGTCCTATGGACGTTGCGCTACCCCTTGCGGCCACCCCAGTGGACTCATCACCTGATCCAGCTAAATATAATAAAGCCACCCAGTTCATTGAGTGGATCCATCACATCCTCTAACAGGTTCAAGATATTTTACAGAAGTCCAATTCCAAGTACAAGCAACCCCATGATCAACATCAATTTCCACATAAGTTTAAGGTGGGAGGAAAAGTTTGGCTACATTTGAAAAAAAAATGCCTTACAGGGCCCCATAGAAAGCTTCATCCACTTCTTTATGGGCCTTACACCATCATCAAGGTTGTGGGAGATAATGATTTTGAGATCAACATTCCTCCCTTCCTTGGTCTGCACCCAATATTCAATGTGGTTCTCCTTCGACCATATTTCCCACCATTATTGGAAACCTCAGAGATAAAAGAACAATTGACACCAACATAGCTCTACCTTGACTGCATACAACAAGAATCCAGGGATCAAATTGTGGAAAAAAAGGTCAAGGGGACTCATCAGCAGAGGATCCAGCTTTATTGAGTTGTCAAAGCAAGGCAGCTCTTGCACCAAGGCAAGTGGCTCACCAGGGGCCAAATTCAGTAGAAATTTCCTCATCTTATGGGGGAACTCAACGCAGTGGAGACCATTTCTTCCTAAGGAGGGAGTATTGATCCAGGTAGATATCGGTGGCCACCCACCTCCAACTGGCTCAAAACAATTTTTTGGCAATTTTGGCAATTTACTATTTTTAGCAGTTTTTAACTTCAGGGGCTAGTTTGAGGTCCTAAATGATGTTTTTTAATGATAATTCCTCTCAATGATAGCCTAAGTATCTGATTGAGCTCCCTAGATGAATCTCCTCATTAATACCTTTTGAACGAGTTATTGTGCTCCCTAAATGGAGATCGTATGCAAACATTACAACCTCAGGAAGTTAATGTACTAACTTACCCCAATGGGTCCCACATGAATTTTGGCGCTTCATCTCCCAGGGTTAGGTTTTTGGATGTCTAGGGTTTTGAAATTCATATTTATTGTAAAAAGGCCTTCAAAGCCTCATTGTACTCATCTTCTTGTGAATGAGAGAAATTTTCACATCTCTTCTCAAAGATAAGCCGACACCATTCCAACAAGCTTGTTTTCTGTTGCATTTTATAGTTTCATCTTATTTCCCGAGTTAATAGAAACCGGTTTTACTGTATCTATGTTGTTTAATCGCAAACTTGTTATATGTTTCTATATTAAAGATTAATAATAATCTTCATCCACTTCGTTATGTTCCTAAAATTTGGATCAAGCTATCACTACTAAAACTCTCACAAAGTGAAAAGTCCTAACCACATTTGTGAAAGCCTAAATGCAACTTAGACTAGCCAATATTGTCATCTAGGTGGTCTCATATTTATCTCTTTAGACTAAGAGGTTCCTATCCTAGGGAGGCTTCCCTATGAAATGATTAAATCCATTTTTTCATTTAGACTTAAATCAATAAAAGGGTCCTTCCGAGAATTGATGTAGGAGCATCACCATGAGTAATTAAAGAGGCCAGGTGGAGGACAAATCAACACCCATAACATAGATTTAAAACTATTTTTCACTTCCAAGGAGGGAACGCATTCTTTTTTGAAAGCATTGAAAGTTAAATCTTTTAAATATTTTGAGGCATGATCCATCGCATAAGGTTGTCGAGATTGTAATCTTTTTAATTAACATATAAGGTTGTACAGATACTGAGTATTGACTCATATTTGAATGTAATTTCCATTCAATTTAATAGTCCTTAGTATATGAATGTATTAAATATGATAGGATTTCTCTAAGGTAGTCTGGAGGGAAGGCTTGAGAAGGTTCTCCATGTATAAATATATGTATTGTATGCCCAAATGAGGATTTTGAATAATATTGTTATTGTTGTGAATTATTATCTGAGAGAGTTGTTGAAGCTTATGAAGAGTTGCAGAGAGTTGTATGAGTCCATGTACATATTTTACTAAATGATTACAAGCATAGAGGTTTGATTCCAAATGTATGGTGTTGTGTTCATCTAAATTATTTTAGTACATGTGATGTTTGATTATGCTCTCTGTATTTTATTTGTTTATGTGTCTTTTATGAATGGATATGTTTTTCATGGTTAAGTGTGGAAACCTTTGATGTTTATGTAAGTTTCACTTGTTTCTCTTTTGATATTCTTGGTGCAAGGAGTGGATAGTTCTCGCAATGAGTGCGTAAGAAGAGTCAGGATAGACTCATAAGCACAGAAGAGATAGGGTGAATTTACAGTTGAAGTGAAAGGAGTGCACATTTTCTCAATGGACAAAAAATATTGGAGAAGACTCATGTAAGGAGTGTGTTGGGAAAACACTTTGTTTAAGTGTTGAATAAGTCTCTGAGGAGATGAGTGCAAGGAGTGCATAAGGGAGATTTTTTTCGAAAGTATCTAAGTCCAAAAACTTCTCATAAGTTAAAGACTGCAAGGAGTGCACCAGAGGTTTGAAATACCTCAAGGACTTAAAGGTCAGGAAGGATAGCAATCAGAATCCTCAAGGAGGAGAGGATTTTCTTATTTCAAGAGTCGAATGGTTGATATTTGTTCGGATGAATCCAATATCTTTCATAACCCTTAGATCTGGAGAAGCAGCGTAAAGATTAACCCTGTAAGTTGTTGAGACTCTGTGAGTCAAACAAAAGTCATGTGTGAAGTCTAAAGGAGGAGTTATCGAGGATTGAAAACCAAAGGTCAAGATCTATTCGAGATTTTGCAGAAGAGTGGACAGTCATTGGATCAGGAGGAGTTGCATGAGGGTTAATTGGAGAATTCCTTTGGACTTCGTGCATTCGGGATATTTGAAGTGTGGAGAAGTCGGGACCCCTGAAGTCCCAAAGGTTGAAGTTAATCGTGGTCATCCAAATGCTTGAGGAATCATGTCAATAGATCATGTAATCCAGTGGAATATCACTTTGGAGGAAATTAGGAGGGGTGATTCTATAGTGGAGGAAGCCCGAAGCATAGAGTTACATAGTTTAATTGGGCCATCCATTGGTGAGGACACGTGTTGTCATATCAGGATATCTAGAGGATAGACACTCTAGGAGAATAGAGCTAAGAGGATTTCGATCTCTATAGAGTCCTGAAGTCTGGATTTGATATGGACCTTCCATCAATGGATGGTTACGCAAAAAAATATCCAGAAGTATGGAGGTCCAACACTCTAGAGAAAACTAAGCACAATGTTGTGCCGACTCACGAAGGCCCGAAGGTCAGAGTCAATCACTTCCCTCCATTGGAGGAGGATGGGCGATGACAGATCATAGTTTGGAGACATGACACTTCGACAGATTTGACTCGTCATGCAGATGGGAACAAAATCCTCGAAGTCCCGAATGAATCCTAGTCGTCGATGGAGAAGGGGACACATGGAGGAAGGAGAAATCGTTTGACATGAGGAGATATGAGAGGTTGTATCATGTGGATGACCAAAGTAAATCATTGAAGCCCGAAGAGAAAGAATTTGGGTCGTCCATCCATATGAACTTGAGGACTGTCGATTTGATACTTGGTGTAATTGGATTTTTGGCAATATGGAAAATTTGTGAAAAATGTGTTGTGGAGAAATCATTGAAGCTTGGAGTGAGAAAAAGGTGGAGATCCATCAATCCAGTTGTGGAATAGGAGCCATTATATCTTCTCTTTTTTTATGCCCGACACTTTTAAAATGTTATGTGTGTGCTGGTGCGATAAAAAATCGTCGAAGCCCAAAAAAAAGAATTTTGATCCGTTGATCGCGATGCTCATTGAAGACCATTGATATTGTCACCTAGTGTTCGATAGTTCACATATTTTTCATTGCGAGATAAAAGGGATAAAAATTCTTGAATTCCTGAAACTTTCATGGATTGAAATATTGGCCCACAATTTTTTACCTTGGTCTCCGAGAGGCTTTGCCAGTGCTCAGGCACTCCCAAAAAATGGATTTTTCATTCGAGAAGAATATTTAAGGACCTGTGTATTGAAATTTTGGGCTCGGAGGGAGACCATTAGATAATTTTATCTCTCGAATATATTTATCCTAGACCAAGAGGTCGCGCATACCCTAGGAGAGGGTGGGGTCTGCATCAGGTGGTATCGGAACCCGAATTAAGCTCTGCGAGAAAATAAACTTTAGAATCATGCTAGCTAGAAGATGTGCATAGATATTTGTATTGAATCTAGACATGGAACGGGAAATGAGGAAAATCCATGCAAGATTGGATTCCATGAAGAAATCATAGAGAAGAGAGCCTAATGTTGGTGAAATCAGCGAAGCCGAGAGTGAAGAGATGGAAGTTAAAGGAGCTTCAAAAGAAGATGATGTAGAGGAATGCTTGTTGAAATGGGTTGTAAAAATGGGAGCTATAGAAAAAATGAAAGCCCCGATGTATGAAGGCAACTTGGATGTTGAGGAGCTATTGGATTGGATACGTGATTTAGACAAGTACTTTGATTATGAGTAAACTAAGGATGAAAAGAAGGTGAAGAATGATATTACCATACTGAGGGGACATGTAACACTATGGTGGGATGAATTGCAAGTCAATAGAAGGTACAAATGTAATAAAAAAATAAAGAATTGGGATAGGATGGTAGCTAAATTGAAAGATAAGTTCATACCCAAAGACTCTCACATCAATATGTTCAGGAGGTTGCATAACTTGAGATAGAAGGGCTTGTCAGTGAAGGAGTACATTGAGGAGTTTTACAAATTGAACATTAGAGAAGGACATTGAGAGAGCGATGAGGAAAAGGTTGTCATGTATATTAATGGATTGAGGTATGAAATCCAAGAGGAAATCATTATGATGACAATGAGAACAGTGGAATATGCTTATCAGGTAGCACTAAAAGTAGAGGAGAATTTGTCCAGGAAACAAAGCCAGCCAAATAGAGGAAAGAGTCCAAGCATAGGCAATGGAATTGTCTTAGAGAAGTTCCAGAAACCAAAACCTGAAGATGGAAAGTATCACAGTCATACAGAAAGAGGAGAAAGTTCAAGAGGTGGACAATATGGTGGAAGAAACTCTTTTTCTTGAGTAAGACGAAGAGGCAGAGGAGGAGAAGTGAAATGTTATGCCTATGGAAAGACATGGCATATGTCTTGGGAATGTCCTGAGAGGAAGAATAAAGAAGGAGGTGGAGAAGCTCACATTTCAGAAGCACAAAGAAGAAATACTGAGGTAGAAGCAGGGAAAGATGGGTAATCCCTCATGATGAGTAAAGTTCTCTTAAATCCAGAGAAAGAAGCAAAAGAGCCAGTTCAGAGAAAAAATTTGTTCAAGATTGCTTGCAAGACCAAAGAAAGAGTATGGAAAGTAATCATAGACAGTGGGAGCAATGATAACCTGGTATCCACAGAAATGGTGGAAAATATGGAGTTGGAGACAACTACACAACCGAACCCGTACAAGGTATAGTGGTTGTACAAGGGACACCAAGTCATGGTAAGTCAACAATGCAATGTTGAATTCAAGATAGGACATTATAAATATGAGATTCTATGTGATGTAATACCCATGGATGTTTGTCATGTTCTATTGGGAAGATTGTGGAAATTTAACAAAAATTTCATACATGATGGGTGAACGAATACTTACACCCTTGAGAAAAATGGTCGTACACATATGTTTCTGCCAATGGAGGATAAGAAAGTGAAGGAAGAAGCTAACCCAATAATACTTCTCATGAGTGGGAAGGAACTCTTGAATAAATTCAAGAAGGAATAGGAGATGTAGTTTGTTGNGAGATCAACATTCCTCCCTTCCTTGGTCTGTACCCAATATTCAATGTGGTTCTCCTTCGACCATATTTCCCACCATTATTGGAAACCTCAGAGATAAAAGAACAATTGACACCAACATAGCTCTACCTTGACTGCATACAATAAGAATCCAGGGATCAAATTGTGGAAAAAAAGGTCAAGGGGACTCATCAGCAGAGGATCCAGCTTTATCGAGTTGTCAAAGCAAGGCAGCTCTTGCACCAAGGCAAGTGGCTCACCAGGGGCCAAATTCAGTAGAAATTTCCTCATCTTATGGGGGAACTCAACGCAGTGGAGACCATTGCTTCCTAAGGAGGGAGTATTGATCCAGGTAGATATCGGTGGCCACCCACCTCCAACTGGCTCAAAACAATTTTTTGGCAATTTTGGCAATTTACTATTTTTAGTAGTTTTTAACTTCAAGGGCTAGTTTGAGGTCCTAAATGATGTTTTTTAATGATAATTCCTCTCAATGATAGCCTAAGGCTCTGATTGAGCTCCCTAGATGAATCTCCTCATTAATACCTTTTGAACGAGTTATTGTGCTCCCTAAATGGAGATCGTATGCAAACATTACAACCTCGGGAAGTTAATGTACTAACTTACCCCAATGGGTCCCACATGAATTTTGGTGCTTCATCTCCCAGGGTTAGGTTTTTGGATGTCTAGGGTTTTGAAATTCATATTTATTGTAAAAAGGCCTGCAAAGCCTCATTGTACTCATCTTCTTGTGAATGAGAGAAATTTTCACATCTCTTCTCAATGATAAGCCGACACCATTCCAACAAGCTTGTTTTCCGTTGCATTTTACAGTTTCATCTTATTTCCCGAGTTAATAGAAACCAGTTTTACTGTATCTATGTTGTTTAATCGCAAACTTGTTATATGTTTCTGTATTAAAGATTAATAATAATCTTCATCCACTTCGTTCTGTTCATAAAATCTGGATCAAGCTATCACTACTAAAACTCTCACAAAGTGAAAAGTCCTAACCACATTTGTGAAATCCTAAATGCAACTTAGACTAGCCAATATTGTCATCTAGGTGGTCTCATATTTATCTCTTCAGACTAAGAGGTTCCTATCCTAGGGAGGCTTCCCTATGAAATGATTAAATCCATTTTTTCATTTAGACTTAAATCAATGAAAGGGTCCTTCCGAGAATTGATCTAGGAGCATCACCATCAGTAATTAAAGAGTCCAGGTGGAGGACAAATCAACACCCATAGCATAGATTTAAAACTATTTTTCAATTCCAAGGAGGGGACGCATTCTTTTTTGAAAGCATTGAAAGTTAAATCTTTTAAATATTTTGAGGCATGATCCATCGCATAAGGTTGTCGAGATTGTAATCTTTTTAATTAACATATAAGGTTGTACAGATACTGAGTATTGACTCATATTTGAATGTAATTTCCATTCAATTTAATAGTCCTTAGTATATGAATGTATTAAATATGATAGGATTTCTCTAAGGTAGTCTGGAGGGAAGGCTTGAGAAGGTTCTCCATGTATAAATATATGTATTGTATGCCCAAATGAGGATTTTGAATAATATTGTTATTGTTGTGAATTATTATCTGAGAGAGTTGTTGAAGCTTATGAAGAGTTGCAGAGAGTTGTATGAGTCCATGTACATATTTTACTAAATGATTACAAGCATAGAGGTTTGATTCCAAATGTATGGTGTTGTGTTCATCTAAATTATTTTAGTACATGTGATGTTTGATTATGCTCTCTGTATTTTATTTGTTTATGTGTCTTTTATGAATGGATATGTTTTTCATGGTTAAGTGTGGAAACCTTTGATGTTTATGTAAGTTTCACTTGTTTCTCTTTTGATATTCTTGGTGCAAGGAGTGGATAGTTCTCGCAATGAGTGCGTAAGAAGAGTCAGGATAGACTCATAAGCACAGAAGAGATAGGGTGAATTTACAGTTGAAGTGAAAGGAGTGCACATTTTCTCAATGGACAAAAAATATTGGAGAAGACTCATGTAAGGAGTGTGTTGGGAAAACACTTTGTTTAAGTGTTGAATAAGTCTCTGAGGAGATGAGTGCAAGGAGTGCATAAGGGAGATTTTTTTCGAAAGTATCTAAGTCCAAAAACTTCTCATAAGTTAAAGACTGCAAGGAGTGCACCAGAGGTTTGAAATACCTCAAGGACTTAAAGGTCAGGAAGGATAGCAATCAGAATCCTCAAGGAGGAGAGGATTTTCTTATTTCAAGAGTCGAATGGTTGATATTTGTTCGGATGAATCCAATATCTTTCATAACCCTTAGATCTGGAGAAGCAGCGTAAAGATTAACCCTGTAAGTTGTTGAGACTCTGTGAGTCAAACAAAAGTCATGTGTGAAGTCTAAAGGAGGAGTTATCGAGGATTGAAAACCAAAGGTCAAGATCTATTCGAGATTTTGCAGAAGAGTGGACAGTCATTGGATCAGGAGGAGTTGCATGAGGGTTAATTGGAGAATTCCTTTGGACTTCGTGCATTCGGGATATTTGAAGTGTGGAGAAGTCGGGACCCCTGAAGTCCCAAAGGTTGAAGTTAATCGTGGTCATCCAAATGCTTGAGGAATCATGTCAATAGATCATGTAATCCAGTGGAATATCACTTTGGAGGAAATTAGGAGGGGTGATTCTATAGTGGAGGAAGCCCGAAGCATAGAGTTACATAGTTTAATTGGGCCATCCATTGGTGAGGACACGTGTTGTCATATCAGGATATCTAGAGGATAGACACTCTAGGAGAATAGAGCTAAGAGGATTTCGATCTCTATAGAGTCCTGAAGTCTGGATTTGATATGGACCTTCCATCAATGGATGGTTACGCAAAAAAATATCCAGAAGTATGGAGGTCCAACACTCTAGAGAAAACTAAGCACAATGTTGTGCCGACTCACGAAGGCCCGAAGGTCAGAGTCAATCACTTCCCTCCATTGGAGGAGGATGGGCGATGACAGATCATAGTTTGGAGACATGACACTTCGACAGATTTGACTCGTCATGCAGATGGGAACAAAATCCTCGAAGTCCCGAATGAATCCTAGTCGTCGATGGAGAAGGGGACACATGGAGGAAGGAGAAATCGTTTGACATGAGGAGATATGAGAGGTTGTATCATGTGGATGACCAAAGTAAATCATTGAAGCCCGAAGAGAAAGAATTTGGGTCGTCCATCCATATGAACTTGAGGACTGTCGATTTGATACTTGGTGTAATTGGATTTTTGGCAATATGGAAAATTTGTGAAAAATGTGTTGTGGAGAAATCATTGAAGCTTGGAGTGAGAAAAAGGTGGAGATCCATCAATCCAGTTGTGGAATAGGAGCCATTATATCTTCTCTTTTTTTATGCCCGACACTTTTAAAATGTTATGTGTGTGCTGGTGCGATAAAAAATCGTCGAAGCCCAAAAAAAAGAATTTTGATCCGTTGATCGCGATGCTCATTGAAGACCATTGATATTGTCACCTAGTGTTCGATAGTTCACATATTTTTCATTGCGAGATAAAAGGGATAAAAATTCTTGAATTCCTGAAACTTTCATGGATTGAAATATTGGCCCACAATTTTTTACCTTGGTCTCCGAGAGGCTTTGCCAGTGCTCAGGCACTCCCAAAAAATGGATTTTTCATTCGAGAAGAATATTTAAGGACCTGTGTATTGAAATTTTGGGCTCGGAGGGAGACCATTAGATAATTTTATCTCTCGAATATATTTATCCTAGACCAAGAGGTCGCGCATACCCTAGGAGAGGGTGGGGTCTGCATCAGGTGGTATCGGAACCCGAATTAAGCTCTGCGAGAAAATAAACTTTAGAATCATGCTAGCTAGAAGATGTGCATAGATATTTGTATTGAATCTAGACATGGAACGGGAAATGAGGAAAATCCATGCAAGATTGGATTCCATGAAGAAATCATAGAGAAGAGAGCCTAATGTTGGTGAAATCAGCGAAGCCGAGAGTGAAGAGATGGAAGTTAAAGGAGCTTCAAAAGAAGATGATGTAGAGGAATGCTTGTTGAAATGGGTTGTAAAAATGGGAGCTATAGAAAAAATGAAAGCCCCGATGTATGAAGGCAACTTGGATGTTGAGGAGCTATTGGATTGGATACGTGATTTAGACAAGTACTTTGATTATGAGTAAACTAAGGATGAAAAGAAGGTGAAGAATGATATTACCATACTGAGGGGACATGTAACACTATGGTGGGATGAATTGCAAGTCAATAGAAGGTACAAATGTAATAAAAAAATAAAGAATTGGGATAGGATGGTAGCTAAATTGAAAGATAAGTTCATACCCAAAGACTCTCACATCAATATGTTCAGGAGGTTGCATAACTTGAGATAGAAGGGCTTGTCAGTGAAGGAGTACATTGAGGAGTTTTACAAATTGAACATTAGAGAAGGACATTGAGAGAGCGATGAGGAAAAGGTTGTCATGTATATTAATGGATTGAGGTATGAAATCCAAGAGGAAATCATTATGATGACAATGAGAACAGTGGAATATGCTTATCAGGTAGCACTAAAAGTAGAGGAGAATTTGTCCAGGAAACAAAGCCAGCCAAATAGAGGAAAGAGTCCAAGCATAGGCAATGGAATTGTCTTAGAGAAGTTCCAGAAACCAAAACCTGAAGATGGAAAGTATCACAGTCATACAGAAAGAGGAGAAAGTTCAAGAGGTGGACAATATGGTGGAAGAAACTCTTTTTCTTGAGTAAGACGAAGAGGCAGAGGAGGAGAAGTGAAATGTTATGCCTATGGAAAGACATGGCATATGTCTTGGGAATGTCCTGAGAGGAAGAATAAAGAAGGAGGTGGAGAAGCTCACATTTCAGAAGCACAAAGAAGAAATACTGAGGTAGAAGCAGGGAAAGATGGGTAATCCCTCATGATGAGTAAAGTTCTCTTAAATCCAGAGAAAGAAGCAAAAGAGCCAGTTCAGAGAAAAAATTTGTTCAAGATTGCTTGCAAGACCAAAGAAAGAGTATGGAAAGTAATCATAGACAGTGGGAGCAATGATAACCTGGTATCCACAGAAATGGTGGAAAATATGGAGTTGGAGACAACTACACAACCGAACCCGTACAAGGTATAGTGGTTGTACAAGGGACACCAAGTCATGGTAAGTCAACAATGCAATGTTGAATTCAAGATAGGACATTATAAATATGAGATTCTATGTGATGTAATACCCATGGATGTTTGTCATGTTCTATTGGGAAGATTGTGGAAATTTAACAAAAATTTCATACATGATGGGTGAACGAATACTTACACCCTTGAGAAAAATGGTCGTACACATATGTTTCTGCCAATGGAGGATAAGAAAGTGAAGGAAGAAGCTAACCCAATAATACTTCTCATGAGTGGGAAGGAACTCTTGAATAAATTCAAGAAGGAATAGGAGATGTAGTTTGTTGTGGTGAGAAATCCTAGAGTCATCCTTACAAGTACTTATGTGGATGATATGCCTGAAGCGATTCAAGAACTTTTGGATAATTTTGTTGATATTTTGGTGTATGAGTTACCTCATTCTTTACCACCCATTAGGAGTATCAGTCACCGCATTGACCTTATTACAGAAGCAAGTTTTCCAAACAAAGTAGCATATAGGTTGATGCCTTAAGAAAATTAAGAGGTCAAGAATCAAATCTGAGAGATGTTGGATAAGGATTTGGTAAGAGAAAGTTTGATTCCATGCGCAGTACCAACTGTGTTGAGTCCAAAGAAGGATGGAGGTTGGAGAATGTGCACATATTCTAGAGCCATCAACAAGATCACCATAAGATTTAGATTCTAGAGAAGGGGGGTTAGAGGGGGGGGCACTAGGCCCCCCCTTGGGGGGTGCAGGAAACGGAGCTCCCTGCGCTGGGGTTTAGGGGCAGCGCCCCCGAATTTTTTTTTTCGGGACGACATATTTCTGTCGGGACGAAATATTTCTGGGACGACATATTTCTAGGATCACATGATATTAGGTGGTTTTTCGGCACATGGTTTTTTTTCGATGGTTTTCTATTTCCAGTTAAGGAATTAGGGTTTTGGACTAATCCAGGTCATTGGGTTAGGGTTTTGGATACCGCTGGCTCCTATATGTATATTGTATTGTAAACAATGTAACACAATGTATGAATATAATATATGTTGGCTTTCCCGGTTTGGGTTTCCAGGTGAAAAATATCTGTGTAATGTTTGTATTTGCCATTGTATCTTTTCTGTTCTTTTCTTAATATCAGTTTGCAGTAGGTATTGTACAAGGTTAGAATTTACATTTGGTATCAGAGCCAGGTTATCTTTAGGGGGACACCTTTGTTATCAAGGGTTTGGCTTGGGACTGTGATAAGCCTTGTTACAGTGGGAGATCTGCGATATTGTTTTTCAGGTGAAAAGAAATGGCAAGCAATTCGAAGTTGGAGATCGAGAAGTTTAATGGGAAAAGCTCTGAGTTGTGGAAGCTCAAGATGGAAGATATTTTGGTGGACAGAGATCAGTGGATCATAGTATATCCAGGTACTGCACCTACAAGAACTTTTGCAGATGACTGGAAAAAGACGGATCGGAAGGCAAAGAGCACAATTCGACTGTGTCTCTCCGATTCAGTATTATTGAATATGTTAGAGGAAGCTACAGCCAAGGATTTATGGGAAAATCTGGGGAAGTTGTATCAGTCTAAGTCCCTAGTAAATAAACTATTCCTAAGAAAGAAGTTGTATAACTTGAGGATGAGAGATGGAGAATCAGTGGCAGAGAATTTGAATGCCTTCAATACTGTGGTAAGTCAGTTAGTATCTGTTGATATTAAAATTTCAGATGAAGATAAATGTATCAGTTTGTTGTGTTCTTTACCAGACTCGTGGGATAATCCGGTTGTGGCCATAGGTAGTAATACAAATTCTTTGAAGTTTGAAGAAGTGGTCTCGTCCTTGTTGTCGGAGGAGATGAGACGAAAGAATATGGAAGGACATAGCACAGATGCATTA
>JZKD02S2124476.1:20463-46206 GCA_000966675.3 Picea glauca
GAAGAATTTTCTTATAATGATTCTCTGAACAAAAGAACTGGAAAAATTCCATTTCGAATAGTGTATGGAATGAATCTGAAAGGAATTTCAGAGTTGATGGATTTGAAACATAATGAATTCCAAAGTGCATGAGAAGAAGAGTTTGCTATAGAGATGCAGAAACTTCATGATCATATAAAGAGACAACTTTAGGATAACAATCATAAATATAAAAGCCAAGTTGATAATAAAAGGAGAGAGGTTCATTTTGAAGTTGGAGATCAAGTTTTAGGACAACTGAGGAAGGAAAGGTTTTGAAAGGGAACATATAATAAATTGAAGATGAAGAAAATAGGACCATGCAAATCCTCAGAAAGTTTGATGCAAATGATTATGAGATTGAGCTGCTAGAGGATGTGGGAATATCACCCATATTCAATGTTGCATACATGTACCCTTATAGGATGGATGATACAGGAGGATCAAATGATCAAAAGGAGATTTAGTGGGAAAAGCAGTTTCCCACAGTAGAAAATCCAAAAATGGAGAATATCATAGATCAGAGGATTGGTAAGAAGACCACGAGGAAGACTTATTTTGAGTACCTGGTGAAGTGGATGGGTCACCCAACAAAGGATGCTAGTTGGGTAAATGAATCTGATATCCAGAAGCTTGGAAAAGAAATGCAGAAGCTCATGGACACGAATCCATGAATTTTTGGCAAGAGGAGTATGATGTAGGAGCATTGACATCAACAATTAAAGAGGCCAGGTGGAGGATAACTCAACACCCTATGCAAAAAATTTAAACTATTTTTGAATTCCAAGGAGGGCACGTCATTTTGTTTTGAAAGGATTGAAAGGTAAAGATTTTAAATAATTTAAGGCATGAGCCATCACATAAGGTTGTCAATATTGTAATATTTTTAAGTAACAGATAAGGTTGTATAGATATTGAGTATATACTCATATCTGGATGTAATTTCCATTCAATGTAATAGTCCTTAGTATATGAATGTATTAACTATGATAGGATAGCTCTATGGTAGTCTGAAGAGAAGGATTGAGAAGCCTCTCCATGTATAAATATATGTAATGTATGCCCAAATGAGGTTGTTGAATGTTATTGTTATTGTTGCAGATTATTATCTACGAGAGTTGTTAAATCTTATTAAGACTTGCAGAGAGTTGTATGAGTCCATGTACATATTTTACTAAATGAATACAAGCATATAGGTTTCATTCCAAATGTATGGTGTTGTGTTCATCTGAATTACTTTAGTAGATGATATGTTTCTTTATGCTCTCTTTATTTTATCTGTTTATGTGTCTTTTATGCATGGATATGATTTTCATGGTTAAGTGTGGAAACCTTTGATGTTTCTGTAATTTTCACTTGTTTATCTTCTGAGATTCTTGGTGCAAGGACAACATAATACTCATAAGGAGTGCATAGGCCGATTCGAGATAGAATCATAAGCTCATAAGAGATAGAGTGAATTTACAGTTGAAGTGCAAGGAGTGCACAGTTGGTCGGAGGAGAGAAAAGATTGGAGAATACCCATGCAAGGAGTGTGTCGAGAAAACACTTTGTTTAAGTGTTGAAGAAGTCTCAGAGGATATGAGCACAAGGAGTGTGTAAGGGATATTTTTTCAAAAATATCTAATTCCAAAAAATTCTCAGAAGTTAAATACTACAAGGAGTCTGCCAGAGGTATGAAATACCTCAAGGACCTAAAGCTTAGGAAGGATATCGATCACAATCCTCAAGGAGGAAAGGATTTGTTTGTTTCAATAGTCGAACGGTTGAGATTTTTTCAGGAGAATCCAGGATATTTCATCACCCTTATATTCTAAGAAGCAGCGTGGGGTTTAACCCTGTAAGTTGTTGAGACTTCGTGAGTTTAGCATAAATCGTGCGTGAAGTCCAAAGGAGGAGTTATCAAGGATTGAAAACCAACGATAAAGATCCATTCAGGAGTCTACAAAAGAGTGGGCAGTTGTTAGATCATGAGGAGTTGCAGGAGTGTTAATCAAAGAAGTCCTTTGGACTTCATGCATTTGGGAGATTTGAAGTGTGGAGAAATAATAACCCCCAAAGTATTGAAGGTCAGATTTAATCATGGTCATCCAAATTCCTAAGGACACATGTCAACAAATCATTTATTATGGTGAACTAGCACTCTGGAGGAAGTTAGGAGTGGTGATTCTAGAGTGGAGGACTCGTGAAGCCCAGAGTCTCAGATTTCATTTGGGTCATACATTGGCAAGGACACATGTCATCATATCAGGATATCGAGAGGATAGACACTCTGGGAGAATAGAGTGAAGAGGAGTTTGATATCTCTGGAGTCTCGATGTTCGGAGTTGATCTGGACCATCCATCAGAGGAAGGACACATGACAACATATATGGAAGTCCATAGGTCCAACACTCTGGAGAAAACCGAGTGTACTGTTGTGGGGATTCATGAAGGCCTGAAGGTTGGAGTCAATCCTAGACATCTGTTGGAGGAATATGTGTGGTGATAGATCAAAGTTTGGGGACATGGCACTTCAATAGATTTGAGGTTTTTTGTAGAAGGGAAAAAAATCCCCGAAGTCCCGAAAGCATCGTAGTCATCGATCGAGAAGGGGACACGTGGAGGAAGGAAAAATCATTCAACATTTCAATGTTGGGAGATACAAGAGGTTGTATCATGTGGATGACCAAAGGAAATTATTGAATCCTGAAGAGAAAGAATCTGGGCCATCCATCCATCTGAACTTGAGGACCATCGATTCGATACTTGGAAGAATTGTCTTTTTGGCAATCTGAGAAATTTATGAAAAATGCGTTGTGGAGAAATAGACGAAGTTTGAAGTGAAAAATAGGAGGAGATCCATCGATCCGGTGGTGGATTAGGATATTTTCAATATGATCTTTTTTTATGCTCGACACTTTGCAAGTGTTGTGTGTGTGTTAGTGCGATAAAAAATCGTCGAAGCTCGAAACAATGGATTTTGAGTCGTTGATCTCAATGCTCATTGAATACCGTTGATCTTTCCACCTATGTTGGACATATTGTCATTGATGTCAGTAGTTGATGTCACTATGATGTTATGATAAGTTGTTATGATGAATTGTCATTGTTAATTTATCATAGATGAAATTGTCATTGATGTCAACAGTATATCAGTTAGCAAAGAATGTCAAACAACATGCAGAGTTAAAAGCTCATAAGGAAAAGCACATTGAAAGTATGTAAAGTATGAGAATGTCAAATAGTATGACAATATGCCAAATATTAAAGCTTGGGAAGGTTAGGGAATGAATATCAAACCTCAGAAGGAAGACCACATTGTAGAAATGTCGTCAGGATCGATGGAAAGACTGAGAAGTTGATCGATGCACAGGAAAATGTGAGAAGCCTCAGCAACCGTCCGATCACGAAATTGACGGTGTTGATCATCTCATGTAACACATGGTGGTCATATGAGTGACTATAATATTAAAGGATCATTAGAGGAATAGTCAACAATCAGATCAAATCAAGGCCATTGATATGCAAGTGCCAGATCAATGGCAGGGATAAATTGCGGAGCTTTGGTAACAAATTAAACTACTCACAATTTGTGGTTCTGCAATCCACATTGACCATCGATCGTCACTCGACAATAGATCTACGGTTGGAATTAGTTCCACTACCAATGAACGGTTTCCATTGCGGAACTCGACGATAGTCTTAAAATTCATGCTAGTTGAAGACCTCACTATCAACCTTGATCATTGATCTTCTTCGAGAGTCTTCAAGACCGTTGGATCACTTTAAGTGGAAGGATAGGATAAGAGAGTTAAAATGGCCTATAATTATAATATTCAAATACCTCACAACCGTTGGATCATTCTAAAGTGGAAGGACAGGTGTCGAGTAAAATATATGCTATCTATTTCGACATTAAATTGTCAACCCGGGGCTCGTAATATTCGAGGTGCCAACACTATATGTGTAGGTATAGAGATCTAATATAGCCTAGCCTAGCCTAATCTAATCTAATTCCGGAAACACACTCTAATAATAAAAAAAACTAAGGTGCAGAAATTAGTAAAAGGGAAAAATTGAAAACCGGTACCGGAATGAGGTATGGAATAAAATCTACTCTAAAACTTAAAACTTGTAAATCAACAATTACACTATGAAATACATATTATGGAAATGAAATCTATAAACTACTCTTCAAAATCAGAAACTATACTACGATACTAAATAATAGATAATTTAATTAACCTATCTTATTGTGCTTGAAATTGGAAATACCTGGCTACTGCATTAAATAAAAAACTATGCATTTTGAATCAACAACCTATGATACTGCATTTTAAATCAACAACCTATTATTAGAAAACCCTACAGAGGTTAATTTAATCTATCATAATTAGTCATGCCTATCTTCTTAGCAATCTATTGATTCTTTAATTACAAGAATAGTTAAAATTACATATTGATGTGGATGAGTTAAATGAATATACACAGTGAAACTGTACTTAAAAAGAGAGAATAATTATACACAATTAAACCACAATTAAAGAGTGTTTGTTATAACTGAGGTGAAAAAGATAGATAATAAAAGATGATTGTGAATATATAAAAATATTTCTATGATAAATAACCTAAATAGATAACATTCATAAGAGAATTATATGTCAAAATGAACAACACAAGCAAGCTACTAGAAATTTATAAAAATAAATACAATTTCAGCAAGCAACCTGTAAATAAGTAAATAAAATAAATTAAATGACAAAATACAAATGAAAAACAATGAATAAGTTACCCAGACCGCTGGTGGGCCCCCCGGCAAGTCGTGGATACTCTCCAATACCAAAACACAGGCTTAACTCAATTCAATTCAATCATTAATCATAAAAACGATTTTTGGAACAAAGTTGCAGAAAATGTATGAATTACACAACAAAAATCTTCTTAGCAATTATCTGTTGTGGTCTAGCCACTACTGGGGGTATTTATAACAATTATATCTTGAGAGGTCTACCACTGGAAGGGTCGAGCTCCTCTAAAAATAGAAAATTCATTAAATGAGCTACTAACAACTTTGGCTTCTAGAAACTGAATGAGCCATTCAACGCTCAACATAACTACTTGATTTGAGATGTCAAAATATTAGTAGTTGGAGGCCATGAGGGTGAAAAAAAACCATGTCAAAGATTCGCCCAACACAAGACATCGATATAACAACCACCAACTCACCCATGTTTTTATTGTTGGATGCAATGTCGGACACGGTGCCAGATGGAGTACCAGACGCAGTGCCAGATGGAGTATCGAACGTGCTACTGGATGGAAAAATGCATTGTGAATTTTCCCTGTGACACACAAATCGTTCATTAGCTTCTCATAATCATTAAATCAAACTGAATTAAACTTAAAACCATCACAAAACATCAATTTGCACATACCTGGTATAGCTATAACGAATTTGATATAAAATCATTCAAAACTTCTTCAAAAATGATTAAACACACATATAATACCGGTCAAAAAGGATTTAATCAACATCATTAATTAACCAAATCACGAGCCCAACAACAGGATAAGCTAGAAGAAGGATCGTTGGATCACTTTTAAGTGAAAGGATAGGATAATCAAAGAAGAATGTAGGAGAGCGTTGACTATATGAAGTCTGAATCTGTGAAGATATCCTAGCCATTGGTTGGAAGGCGAGGATGTGGCAACAAATTAACAAATTCACAATTCAAAGAAATTGCGAGGTGCTAAGATCAAAGTTCATGAAGCATGAATTTGGAAAGCACTCAGGAGTTGTGCCCAGGGTCATATCTCAAGGTCACATGTGAGATGGGCCTAGGAAAGAGGAGCTAGTTCCCATTGTCTAGAATTCGTCAATTCAGAGATCAGAATATTGGTCGCAGTATATAGCGAAAACACCTGAAGACCGCATCTTCGAAGTGCCTTGATAGGCACCTGATCACAGTCATGGGCCATATGAAGATTTATAGAGACTGAAAGACGTGAAGCACAAATTCACGATGTAAATAGTGGCCATCCATCTCAATGCTTTATTAAGTCCCACCGTCCGATTAAGTAGTAAAAGGATAAGTCTAAGGATCAAATATTTCTGTTGATTTGGTTGTGGGAATCATGCCATCCATCGGGAGATCTATGTCAATAAGTCATGTGACAAACCACATCAACAAGGACACTTGGCATAGTCAGATAATGACAAGTGTCAAGATGAAATCGATAGATCAGGTACATGTAAATCATGAATCTGAGTGACACGTGGTAGCCACTCGACCCATGCCATGTCAACAAGTGACGTTAGCAAGTTACGTCACTCTGGGAGTTTTACTTCAGGAGTTTCACCACTAGCAAATGACCTAAGTTCCGAAGTCCCAAAAGTCGATGTCCCAAGGTGGACATGAGTCGTCTGATCCAAAGAAAACTTTGAGAGCATTCTCGACAATTGATCAAGTACAGTGGAAGGATAGAGTAAGTGGAATAGCCAAAGTCCCTAAATAAATGAGAGTCATTCATCTCAACTCTTGATTAAGTCATAATCATTGATTTGTTTGAAACCTCTGGACAATCCAGGATCATCTGACTAACGGAATAATGAACAATGATTGTCTGATCTACTTCGAAGAAATCATCTTTGGAGATTTGAAAGATTATTGAGGTTGAAAGTTGGGAAGGATGAAGTCCCGAAATAACGACAGTCGTCCATCTCATAATACGATTAAAACGTGACCATTGATCTTGACAAATGATCAAGCACTTATTTAGCCTAGCGCTTGGTCACCACCTGTGGTCATATAGAATAGAGAAATAAAGGGTAAAATGAAGGAAACACTTAAATTGATAAGCTCGTGGTTCTACGCTTGTGATCATATGAAAATAGTTTGAAGGAAGAGCCTCATACAGATTTAATTCGACATAGAGTTAACACCAGAACAATGCAGAGAATCGATAAGAGATCAAATATGATTCGTTGGTGAATAGAGAATGCAACAGAAGCATGAGAACGATATGATGAGTCAATCCATGTATGTGATCAACTCATGAAGAAAAAAGAACTAACACAGATTCATGATTAAAATAGAGCTAATTCATGAGCATTATGAATAAAGGATAAAAGGAAAAATGATATTAATTAAATATTAATATTATCATTTAAATGAAAAGGTACAATGGTTCAAATGTCAAAACACACAATGATTTGAATTCACACCAGTTAGAAGATTATATAAGAAAGAAGGAATTGTGAGAAGGAGTCTAGTTGAATTTGTTAAAGTATATATATTTATATATAATGGATTGAATGAAGATTCATTCTATCAGGTTGGTGCTTGTTTACAATATGGGACTTGTGAGGGTTGGATTCCTCATTTCTCAATTGGATATAAGAACTACAAACTAAGTATTGTAACAGAGAGTTGGGTCTCTCATAATTGTATGAATATGATATTCAAAGGTTGATCATATGTATTCATTCAATTTATTTAATAATTAAAATATTTATTCTTTTATATATATTGTTTGAGAAAATGAAAAATATTTGTTGTTCAGTTGATTTGTGAAAAGTGGAAAATTGTCCAAAAGTTTTGTGATATTGATTCATCCCCCCCTCTCAGTGTCAAGTACCCATTTCAACAATTGGTATCATAACAGGTTCCTTCAGCATAATTTAAACACTGAAGGTAGATTCAAATGAAATGGGTGGACAAATTGTTATCTCCAAAAATGAAGCTCCCTTATTTTATGGAACACATTATTTATCATGGAGGGAAAATATGAAAAGATATCTGAAATCAAGAGGATTTGGAATTTTGGATTCAGTAATAAGATAGCCCTGGCACTTAACTACTTCAAAGAGAAAATCCAAAAATGCAAAGGAATCAAGGAGAAACAATTAAGTAGCCTTAAAAGCAATTCAGGATGGATTTTCATACCAAGTCAAAGAAAATATGAATCACTACAAATATGCTAAAGAATTATGGATTTGACTAGAAAATTATTATCAGAATGAAACACACGAAGAAGAGAAATCCAATCAAAGTGAGGAACAAGACTCTAATGAAGAGGATTCCTATCATAATAAAGAACAAAACTTAGAAGAAGAGAGTTCTTATCAAGATAATGTAGAAGATAAATAAAATGATATGTTTCTACTTCAACAGTTAGATCAATATAACCATGAAGAACATGAGCAAATGATTCAGTTAGAAAACAACAAAGAAGAGATCAAAAGATTGAAAATCAAAGTTACTAGTCTAACAGAAGATATGGAAGAATTAAAGAAACATGACAATAAAAGAAAACAATTACTAAAAGAATCAGAAGAATTATTTAACAATCTAAACACTCAACTTTAGGAAATTAAAGAAAGTAAAGAAGACCTAAAGATCCAGTTAACAAGGAAAGAAAACTCTTACCAAATGTTGGAATTGAAAATCATCAATTTCAAAAATATAAATGAAAGTACTAATGCAGATCTAATGACTCAAATTGAAGAATCTAAGAAAGTGGAAGAAACCCAGAAGATCCAAATAACTATAAAGGAAGAATCATGCCAAATGTTTGAATTAGAAACCATGAACCTCAAAAGGATTCAGATAGAATACGAGGAATAAATCAAATATTGAAAACCAAAGTTTTTGATCTAACAAAAGATATGGAATAATTGAATACATATGACAAAACTATTAAATTCAAATATGTCTTGGATGAGACAGAAGAAATAGTCATCAATCTAAAGACTCATCTTGAACATGATAAAGAAGTGGAAGAAGCCCTTAAGATTCAGCTGACTAAAAAGGAAGAATTATGTCAAATATTAAAGTTAGAAATAGTCAATCTCAAACAGATGAATGAAAAGACAAATAATATTGTCAATTTTCAGAATAGCTCAGTTATCCTAGATAAGATTTGGAAGAGCCAAAGATGAGCTGATGACAAAACTGGTCTTGGATACAATAAGAAATAAAACAATAACAAATGGAACACCATTTACAAACATGAAAAAGGATCATCCTTCTTAAAAGGAAAAGGTGCAAGTACAAAGCAATTACAATTCATGAACTTTGTTAAGGAAGACAGCTATAGAAGTAAAAAGGAAGAAGAAAATCAAATGACAGATCCTTCAAGCCAAAATAAAATCAAGAATGGAAACACCTTCAATGGCTATTGGTTCTCTTATCATAGCTTTGGTCATAAAGCAATGGATTGCAGGAAACTAGATAAAGGATATACAAGAAAATCAAAAAAATCAATCAGATGTTGGAGATGTAATTTTGCTGTGCACACAGCAAAATTTTTTCATACTATGAGATGTTACAACTGTGATAGTTTTAGGCACTAATCCCAAAACTACAAGAATAATAAAAGTCAATATTTGAATAAGTCATTCAAGTCAATGAAAAAACCTAATAAAATTTGGAAGTAGAAAGGAGATGACAAAACTCCAAAAACACAATTAGAAAGAGAGGATCCAAAAGGCATAATATCTCACAGAAATATATGGAGAAAAAAATCCGAAGAAGAAAGCAAGAAAAATGTTATTACACCTGAAAATGAAGAAAATAATAATAAGAACATGATGGGTAAAGGTCCTAATAAAGAATGTGAAATTCAATATGAGATAAATCAAGCTCAAGAAAAGGAAGTACCTATAGAATAATATGGGACAATATCAAATCATGATGAAGTCATAATTTGTTAGCCAAAGAAAGAAAATACAAAAAAAAAAGGGAAGTTTAAATTGGGTTCTACAAAATCAAAGGATCATGCCAAGAGTTTTTAAAATTAACAAGATAAGAGACCTTGTCAGGAAGAGATACCCTTTTAGAAAAAAAGGGGTAGAGTAGTCATAAAGAAAGAGATAGCATATTGTCAAGGGGAGTCATTCAGTTATGGCAGGCAGAACATGATTCCAAGGGGAGCAACCCTTTTCCATTGATGTCAAAGGGGGAGAGTAACTTCATAGGAGGAAAGCATAATCACAGGGGGAGTTTGTGTATGATGTTAGTATGTTACCCTCAATGAAAAAGGGGGATATTGTTGGACATATTGTCATTGATGTCAACAATATATCAGTTAGAAGAGAATGTCAAATAGTATGCAGAGTTAAAATATCATAAGGAAAAGTGCATTGAAATTATGCAAAGGATGAGAATGTCAAACAATATTACAGTGTGCCAAATATTAAATCGCAGGAAGGTTAGCAAATGAATATCAAAGCTCAGAAGGAAGATCACATTGTAGAAATGTCGTCGAGATCGATGGAAAGACTAAGAAATTGATCGATGCAAAGGAAAAGGTGAGAAGCCTTAGAAACCATCCAATAAAGAAATTTACGGTGTTGATCATCTCATGTAACGGACGTCAGTCATATGAGTGACCGCAGGCTTGAAGGATCATTAGAGGAATAGTCAAAGATCAGATCAAATCAAGACCATTGATATGCAAGCGCCAAATCAAGGACATGGATAAATTTCAGAGCTTTGGTAACAAACTAACCACTCGCAAGTTGTGGTTCTGAAATCCACATTGATCATCGATCCTCACTCGACAATAGATATACGGTTGGAATCAGTTCAACTAATAACAAATGGTTTCCATTGCAGAACTCGATGATAGTATTAAAAGTCATGCTAGTTGAAGACCTCAAAATCAACCTTGATCATTGATCTGCTTCAAGAGTATTCATGACCATTGGATCACTTTAAGTGGAAATATAGGATAAGCGAGGTAAAAGGGCTAATAATTCAAATATTCGAATACCCGACAACCGTTGGATCATTCTAAAGTGGAAGGATAGGATAATCTCTAAGAAGGACCATCGATCACTTTGAAGTGGAAGGACAGGATAAGAAAAGAAGAACGTAGGAGAGAATTGACTTTATGAATTCTAAATATGAGAAGAGATCCTAGCCGTTGGTGGGAAGGTAGGGACATTGCAATATATAAACAAATTTGTGGATTTGCGATTCAGAGAAATTGTGAGGGGCTAAGTTCAAACTTTGTGAAGCACGAAGTTGCAAAGCACTAGGAGTTGAGCCTCGGGTCATATCCTGAGGTCACATGTGAGATGGGCCTAGGAAAGAGGAGCTAGCGCCCATTTCTTGGAATTCGTCAATTATTATATCGGAAGATTGGACGCAACATATAGTGAAAACACCCGAAGCCGACATCTCTGAATAGCCCTTTGGATAGGCACTTGATCACAGTCATAGGTCATATGAAGATTTATAGAGACTGAAATATGCAAAGCATGAAATTGCGATGTAAATAGTGGCTATACATCTCAATGCTTGATTAAGTCCTAGCCAACAGATTAAGCAATAAAAGGATAAGTTTAAGGATCAAATATGTCTGTTGATTTGGTTTTGGGAATCATACCAGCCATCAGGAGATCTATGTCAGCAAGTACATGTGACAGACCATGTCAGCAAGGACACGTGTCATAGTCAAATAATGACAATTGTCAAGATGGAATCGACGGATCAAGTACTTGTAAATCACGAATTTGAGTGACACGTGGCAGCCACTCGGCCCATGCCATGTCAACAAGTGACATCAATAAGTTACATCACTCTGGGATTTTTACTGTAGGAGTTTCACCACCAACAAATGACCTAAGTTCCGAAGTCCCAAAATACAAAGTCCAGAAGTGGACATGAGTCNTGTCAAATATTAAAGTTAGAAATAGTCAATCTCAAACAGATGAATGAAAAGACAAATAATATTGTCAATTTCCAGAATAGCTCAGCTATCCTAGATAAGATTTGGAAGAGCCAAAGATGAGTTGATGACAAAACTGGTCTTTGATACAATAAGAAATAAAACAATAACAAATGGAACACCATTTACAAACATGAAAAAGGATCATCCTTCTTAAAAGGAAAAGGTGCAAGTACAAAGAAATTACAATTCATGAACTTTGTTAAGGAAGAGAGCTATAGAAGTAAAAAGGAAGAAGAAAATCAAATGACAGATCCTTCAAGCCAAAATAAAATCAAGAATGGAAACACCTTCAATGGCTATTGGTTCTCTTATCATAGCTTTGGTCATAAAGAAATGGATTGCAAGAAACTAGATAAAGGATATACAAGAAAATCAAAAAACTCAATCAGATGTTGGAGATGTAATTTTGCTGTGCACACAGCAAAATTTTGTCATACTATGAGATGTTACAACTGTGATAGTTTTAGGCACAAATCCCAAAACTGCAAGAATACAAAAAGTCAATATTTGAATAAGTCATTCAAGTCAATGAAAAAACCTAATAAAATTTGGAAGCAGAAAGGAGATGACAAAACTCCAAAAACACAATTAGAAAGAGAAGATCCAAAAGGCATAATATCTCACAGAAAGATATGGAGAAAAAAATCCAAAGAAGAAAGCAAGAAAAATGTTATTACACCTGAAAATGAAGAAAATAATAATAAGAACATGATAGGTAAAGGTCCTAATAAAGAATGTGAAATTCAATATGAGATAAATCAAGCTCAAGAAAAGGAAGTACCTATAGAATAATATGGGACAATATCAAATCATGATGAAGTCTTAATTTGTTAGCCAAAGAAAGAAAATACAAAAAAAAAGGGAAGTTTAAATTGGGTTCTACAAAATCAAAGGATCATGCCAAGAGTTTTTAAAATTAACAAGATAAGAGACCTTGTCAGGAAGAGATACCCTTTTAGAAAAAAAGGGGTAGAGTAGTCATAAAGAAAGAGATAGCATATTGTCAAGGGGAGTCATTCAGTTATGGCAGGCAGAACATGATTCCAAGGGGAGCAACCCTTTTCCATTGATGTCAAAGGGGGAGAGTAACTTCATAGGAGGAAAGCATAATCACAGGGGGAGTTTGTGTATGATGTTAGTATGTTACCCTCAATGAAAAAGGGGGATATTGTTGGACATATTGTCATTGATGTCAACAATATATCAGTTAGAAGAGAATGTCAAATAGTATGCAGAGTTAAAATATCATAAGGAAAAGTGCATTGAAATTATGCAAAGGATGAGAATGTCAAACAATATTACAGTGTGCCAAATATTAAATCGCAGGAAGGTTAGCAAATGAATATCAAAGCTCAGAAGGAAGATCACATTGTAGAAATGTCGTCGAGATCGATGGAAAGACTAAGAAATTGATCGATGCAAAGGAAAAGGTGAGAAGCCTTAGAAACCATCCAATAAAGAAATTTACGGTGTTGATCATCTCATGTAACGGACGTCAGTCATATGAGTGACCGCAGGCTTGAAGGATCATTAGAGGAATAGTCAAAGATCAGATCAAATCAAGACCATTGATATGCAAGCGCCAAATCAAGGACATGGATAAATTTCAGAGCTTTGGTAACAAACTAACCACTCGCAAGTTGTGGTTCTGAAATCCACATTGATCATCGATCCTCACTCGACAATAGATATACGGTTGGAATCAGTTCAACTAATAACAAATGGTTTCCATTGCAGAACTCGATGATAGTATTAAAAGTCATGCTAGTTGAAGACCTCAAAATCAACCTTGATCATTGATCTGCTTCAAGAGTATTCATGACCATTGGATCACTTTAAGTGGAAATATAGGATAAGCGAGGTAAAAGGGCTAATAATTCAAATATTCGAATACCCGACAACCGTTGGATCATTCTAAAGTGGAAGGATAGGATAATCTCTAAGAAGGACCATCGATCACTTTGAAGTGGAAGGACAGGATAAGAAAAGAAGAACGTAGGAGAGAATTGACTTTATGAATTCTAAATATGAGAAGAGATCCTAGCCGTTGGTGGGAAGGTAGGGACATTGCAATATATAAACAAATTTGTGGATTTGCGATTCAGAGAAATTGTGAGGGGCTAAGTTCAAACTTTGTGAAGCACGAAGTTGCAAAGCACTAGGAGTTGAGCCTCGGGTCATATCCTGAGGTCACATGTGAGATGGGCCTAGGAAAGAGGAGCTAGCGCCCATTTCTTGGAATTCGTCAATTATTATATCGGAAGATTGGACGCAACATATAGTGAAAACACCCGAAGCCGACATCTCTGAATAGCCCTTTGGATAGGCACTTGATCACAGTCATAGGTCATATGAAGATTTATAGAGACTGAAATATGCAAAGCATGAAATTGCGATGTAAATAGTGGCTATACATCTCAATGCTTGATTAAGTCCTAGCCAACAGATTAAGCAATAAAAGGATAAGTTTAAGGATCAAATATGTCTGTTGATTTGGTTTTGGGAATCATACCAGCCATCAGGAGATCTATGTCAGCAAGTACATGTGACAGACCATGTCAGCAAGGACACGTGTCATAGTCAAATAATGACAATTGTCAAGATGGAATCGACGGATCAAGTACTTGTAAATCACGAATTTGAGTGACACGTGGCAGCCACTCGGCCCATGCCATGTCAACAAGTGACATCAATAAGTTACATCACTCTGGGATTTTTACTGTAGGAGTTTCACCACCAACAAATGACCTAAGTTCCGAAGTCCCAAAATACAAAGTCCAGAAGTGGACATGAGTCGTCTAATCCAAAGAACACTTTGGGAGCATTCTCGACCATTGATCAAGTATAGTGGAAGGTTTGCGTAAGTGGAATAGCCAAAGTCCCAAAAACAATGAGACCCATTCATATCAACTCTTGATTAAGTTGTAATCTTTGATTTGTTCAAAACATTTGGACAATCCAGGATCGTCCGACTAATGGAAGAACGAATAATGATCGTCCGATATACTTCGAAGAAATATTCTTTGGATCTTTGAAAGATTACTGAGGCTGAAAGTTGCGAAGGACGAAGTCCCGAAATAACGACAGTCTTCCATCTCACCATATGATTAAAATGTGACCATTGATCTTGACAAATGATCAAGTAGTTATTTAGACTAGCGCCTGGTCACCACCTGCGGTCGTATGGAATAGAGAAATAAAGGGTAAAATGAAGGCAACGCTTAAATTGATAAGCCTGTGGTTCTACGCCTACGATCATATGAAAATAGTTTGAAGGAAGCACCTCATACAGATTTAATTTGACAGAGAGTTAACACCAGAACAATGCAGAGAATCAAAAAGAGATCAAATATGATTTGTTGGTGAACAAAGAATGCAGCAAAAGAATGAGAATGATATGATGAGTTGATCCATGTATGTGATCAATTCATGAAGGAAAAAGAACCTGTTAGCACCCTATAAATTTGCTCGGCTTTCAAACAGACGATAGGGGTAACTATTTCAACCAAATTTAGAGCTGAGACACTATCCTGCCCAACTCAGAGACGTCTCTCTCGTGTCACTTGATATATCTATGGAAACCGGCAGCTAGATTTTATTTTTTTGGGATATTTTTAATAGAGTTCTTGGCGAAGGAGAGGGGAATACTATGGGCTATGGAGTCAAAATTCTGAAAATGAACGAAGACAATGCATAGACTGATAGAACTCTCCAGAGGACAAAGGATAAATAAGGTGATGAATCTGAGTTATTCTTCAAATAAAAAGATGTGTAGGAAGATAAAGAAGACAAATAACTGCATCAAAGCATTACGCAAATGAATTCTGAATTAGCTAAGAAGAAACATACACAGTTTAAATTTCTTAGACCAAGAGCGTCGCAGGATGAATTATGGGCCTTTAAACTCTCCAATTTAAATAGAAGAAAATTTAAATGAAATGACAGGCTACATGAAATGCATACGATGAAAGGAAACAAAGCTCATATCACAACCAATTAGAATATTTTCATAAACAGTTCCAAATGCTTCTACATATGTATTCAAATCAGTCCCAGAAAAATTACAATAGAGTCCAGAACCACAAGAATTGTTCCCTTGCACTTCTACGCCCCCATATATACTCATGAGGCCAAGCATATATAGAGGAATTTCATATGGAATTTAAAACGTCCTGACTTCCTCATAATTCTAAAAATAGATACAAGTTATAAAAAGGAAGAACAATTGTATTATTTAAAGGGACCGTTAGTAATTGGTCTGTCATATCAGGACTCCCTTCTCTTAAGTCTACATCTGTCCAAAACTATCTAAAATGCACCAAAATTTTACCTGAGGATTCACCTCAGCTTGGAGATTTCCTCCTCTAGGGTACTCCACCAATCGGAATTTTCCCCGACGCTCTCTATCATCTCGATTTTGGCCTCTAATTTCCTCCTTTTTTTCCTCTTCTTCTTTGTGGTTGGGTGGCAGGTGTTGTCTGTGTGTTCATTTATGACAAGATCCTTTATAACGGGGTTTAGTCTTACTCCTAACTCTGTGTTAGTTTCAGGTTCGGTATGAAATTTAGTCACCTACATCTGCAAGAACCATCTTTCATTCTTACTTATTGACCTCCTTGGTACCTTAGCTGAGAACCCAATTGCACCAAATGTCATTTAACGGGTATTATCCATGCTTTTTAGGCTTTGTAGAGACCTTGATTTGGCCACCATTTGAGTTTACAAAATTCAGGAGCACATGCTGAGCTTGTTTTTCTTACACATAAGATGACAACTTCCCAGAATAGGATAAAATTATTCATATCTGACATTTGATGTTCTCTATACTTTGCTCAGGAATTACTATCACAGTACCTTAGTGTTCCATGCTTCATCAATACACTTCGAATGATGAGCCTCGAGTTAGTTATGCAGCGTCATCCTTTTGGTACGTCATCCGGGCAAGTACCTAGACCAGTGATGTGAGTTGATCTGACCGACCGCCATCCTCCCCGTGAGCTATTGACATGATGTTTTGAACCACATGACATTGGGTCCATAGGAAAAGTGTTTTTGGGCAATCTATCGTCTCCCCCGATGCGTGTGTAAGAGCGCCACACATTCCCCATCGAAACCAGGGTAGTTTTCCCCAGTATGCCTTCATGATGTTAAGTTTTGTGCTATTTGTTTGTCTGATGTAGGCTTCGACTGTAGATCTAAGATTCTTCCAGATTGATGGCCCACCGAGATACTCCCTTCCCACTTCCACTACATTCATTCATATGCCACAGAATATAGTTGAGCACCCTGAACTATCACGCCTCTACTGTGGTATAGCGTCTCGCTAAACTTCAGAAGTTTTTAGATCCGGATAAAAATTGTTAGGGTGATAACATTGGCTCCAATTGGGGATGTTATCCTCCTAGTGAGGTAGCAAAGAACTTGTAGACATAGTGCCTGATCCATGGGTTTGTTCCCCAAAACATGTGTGTGTCGTGCTCCTACGAAGCTCTGTGCACTGCTTCCAACTGCATGGGAACGTCTGAGTGCATTATTGAAGCCTGACTGTATCTAGTGCTAGAAAACTCAAAATGGAAAAATGCTTGACCGAAAATATTATTTTCACATCCATACCTACCCTAAAACTATTGGGATGACCACTCTCTCAAGTGATGCTAAAGTGCCAATGCAGCTAATCAAGAAATTGGTTTCCTGATTTTCCTTTCACATTTTTCTCAAGCTGGTAGAAAATCGTAAAGGATGGAAGCTGAAAAAAAAAATTGAATCCAAAATCTGAGCTTATGAATGAAGCAAACTCATCCTTCACTGAAGACTATAATAGGATGGCCATCAGATCTTGAAAATCACGAAAAATCATTTCTCCTTGATGAGCAAAAACCGAAAGGCAAGTATCTTTCAACAGTGTTAGTTGTTTTTCCTCTATTTCTTCTGTTCTAAGAACATCTTGGAATGAAATGGTGATGATAGGTTTGTCTTNTAAGAAATATTCTTTGGATCTTTGAAAGATTACTGAGGCTGAAAGTTGCGAAGGATGAAGTCCCGAAATAACGACAGTCTTCCATCTCACCATATGATTAAAATGTGACCATTGAATGTGACAAATGATCCAGTAGTTATGTAGACTAGCGCCGGGTCACCACCTGTGGTCGTATGGAACAGAGAAATAAAGGGTAAAATGGAGGCAACTCTTAAATTGATAAGCCTGTGGTTCTACGCCTACGATCATATGAAAATAGTTTGAAGTAAGCGCCTCATACCGATTTAATTTGATAGAGAGTTAACACCAGAACAATGCAGAGAATCAAAAAGAGATCAAATATGATTTGTTGGTGAACAAAGAATGCAGCAGAAGAATGAGAATGATATGATGAGTTGATCCATGTATGTGATCAATTCATGAAGGAAAAAGAACTTGTTAGCACCCTATAAATTTGCTCGGCTTTCAAATAGACGATAGGGGTAACTATTTCAACCAAATTTAGAGCTGAGACACTATCCTGCCCAACTCAGAGACGTCTCTCTCGTGTCACTTGATATATCTATGGAAACCGGCAGCTAGATTTGATTTGTTTGGGATATTTTTAATAGAGTTCTTAGCAAAGGAGAGGGGAACACTATGGGCTATGGAGTCAAAATTCTGAAAATGAACGAAGACAATGCATAGACTGATAGAACTCTCCAGAGGACAAAGGATAAATAAGGTGATGAATCTGAGTTATTCTTCAAATAAAAAGATGTGTAGGAAGATAAAGAAGACAAATAACTGCATCAAAGCATTACGCAAATGAATTCTGAATTAGCTAAGAAGAAACATACACAGTTTAAATTTCTTAGACCAAGAGCGTCGCAGGATGAATTATGGGCCTTTAAACTCTCCAATTTAAATAGAAGAAAATTTAAATGAAATGACAGGCTACATGAAATGCATACGATGAAAGGAAACAAAGCTCATATCACAACCAATTAGAATATTTTCATAAACAGTTCCAAATGCTTCTACATATGTATTCAAATCAGTCCCAGAAAAATTACAATAGAGTCCAGAACCACAAGAATTGTTCCCTTGCACTTCTACGCCCCCATATATACTCATGAGGCCAAGCATATATAGAGGAATTTCATATGGAATTTAAAACGTCCTGACTTCCTCATAATTCTAAAAATAGATACAAGTTATAAAAAGGAAGAACAATTGTATTATTTAAAGGGACCGTTAGTAATTGGTCTGTCATATCAGGACTCCCTTCTCTTAAGTCTACATCTGTCCAAAACTATCTAAAATGCACCAAAATTTTACCTGAGGATTCACCTCAGCTTGGAGATTTCCTCCTCTAGGGTACTCCACCAATCGGAATTTTCCCCGACGCTCTCTATCATCTCGATTTTGGCCTCTAATTTCCTCCTTTTTTTCCTCTTCTTCTTTGTGGTTGGGTGGCAGGTGTTGTCTGTGTGTTCATTTATGACAAGATCCTTTATAACGGGGTTTAGTCTTACTCCTAACTCTGTGTTAGTTTCAGGTTCGGTATGAAATTTAGTCACCTACATCTGCAAGAACCATCTTTCATTCTTACTTATTGACCTCCTTGGTACCTTAGCTGAGAACCCAATTGCACCAAATGTCATTTAACGGGTATTATCCATGCTTTTTAGGCTTTGTAGAGACCTTGATTTGGCCACCATTTGAGTTTACAAAATTCAGGAGCACATGCTGAGCTTGTTTTTCTTACACATAAGATGACAACTTCCCAGAATAGGATAAAATTATTCATATCTGACATTTGATGTTCTCTATACTTTGCTCAGGAATTACTATCACAGTACCTTAGTGTTCCATGCTTCATCAATACACTTCGAATGATGAGCCTCGAGTTAGTTATGCAGCGTCATCCTTTTGGTACGTCATCCGGGCAAGTACCTAGACCAGTGATGTGAGTTGATCTGACCGACCGCCATCCTCCCCGTGAGCTATTGACATGATGTTTTGAACCACATGACATTGGGTCCATAGGAAAAGTGTTTTTGGGCAATCTATCGTCTCCCCCGATGCGTGTGTAAGAGCGCCACACATTCCCCATCGAAACCAGGGTAGTTTTCCCCAGTATGCCTTCATGATGTTAAGTTTTGTGCTATTTGTTTGTCTGATGTAGGCTTCGACTGTAGATCTAAGATTCTTCCAGATTGATGGCCCACCGAGATACTCCCTTCCCACTTCCACTACATTCATTCATATGCCACAGAATATAGTTGAGCACCCTGAACTATCACGCCTCTACTGTGGTATAGCGTCTCGCTAAACTTCAGAAGTTTTTAGATCCGGATAAAAATTGTTAGGGTGATAACATTGGCTCCAATTGGGGATGTTATCCTCCTAGTGAGGTAGCAAAGAACTTGTAGACATAGTGCCTGATCCATGGGTTTGTTCCCCAAAACATGTGTGTGTCGTGCTCCTACGAAGCTCTGTGCACTGCTTCCAACTGCATGGGAACGTCTGAGTGCATTATTGAAGCCTGACTGTATCTAGTGCTAGAAAACTCAAAATGGAAAAATGCTTGACCGAAAATATTATTTTCACATCCATACCTACCCTAAAACTATTGGGATGACCACTCTCTCAAGTGATGCTAAAGTGCCAATGCAGCTAATCAAGAAATTGGTTTCCTGATTTTCCTTTCACATTTTTCTCAAGCTGGTAGAAAATCGTAAAGGATGGAAGCTGAAAAAAAAAATTGAATCCAAAATCTGAGCTTATGAATGAAGCAAACTCATCCTTCACTGAAGACTATAATAGGATGGCCATCAGATCTTGAAAATCACGAAAAATCATTTCTCCTTGATGAGCAAAAACCGAAAGGCAAGTATCTTTCAACAGTGTTAGTTGTTTTTCCTCTATTTCTTCTGTTCTAAGAACATCTTGGAATGAAATGGTGATGATAGGTTTGTCTTCTTGGCCATGCATATCAACAAAAACATTCATATATTCTTGAACATCTTCAAATATGACATCCATATAATATGCACCAAGGTTATCCTCTTGTTCATCAAACAACTCTGACGTGGTTTCATTAAATTTCTGGAAATTTGTTTGAGAACAACCACTTTGAATTTCCAGTGAATAAATAGAAATAAGTTCCTTCTCATGCACTACTTCACAGTCCAGAGCTCCCGTGGATGGATTTTCAAAGCCATGATTTTCAAATGACTTGAGTAAAACCACTGCCTCTTCATTATCTTTATGTGTTTCTGATGGAAAAATGGCATACACTGCTTCATCTATGTCATTTGTTTATTTATTGCTTGAAACTTCCATAGATGCAATTTCAGAATCTTCATCCATGTCTATGTTTCTTAAAAATTTAACCACGATGCCATTCTCAAGGGAAGAGAAAATACTCTGAAACACTTTTTCACGTTGAGAATCCATACCGATTTTGGGATGGAGAAAATGACCTTGAACAATACTTTCTGGAGAAGCTTCTTATTCCTTTTCAGGCTGATAGTTGAACATAGACTACAAATCTGAGCTAACATGACCCTTTATGTGATTGTCCATAGAATTATCATCACCACTATGTTCATGCTTGGAGGATCCCTGTCCTGAGATACTACAAATATTTTTCTTCAATAATTCGAAAGAAGCAAAACATAATGGGAGGGTTGTCCTACCTGATTTGAAATTGTCTTCAATTTCATTGCCAACATAAGGTTGTATTTCAGCGCAAGAAATAGGGTCTCCAAGTGCATGGAAAGAATGTTGTGACATCTTATCATTCTACTAAATTGATCTAGTGTGGCTTTGCATAAACACAAATTCTTTTTCTTTGATGATGATTTTAGGATTTTCTTTCAGCAATTTGAAAGAAGAAAACCATAGAGGTAAGGAATTCCCTTCAGCTGATTCAATACTTTCTTATTTGTAATTGTGATATGCAGCCTGATTGCTTTCATTATACTGCTGAAAAGGAACATTTTCTGATAGAGAACATGTGGTTGATTGTTCCAGGGGGTCAACATCATAATCATCATATTCATCATATATAGGCAAATCATTAACATATGCCATGTCATCTAACAAGAACAAACTTAGAACATCAACCTGTTCTTCAACAAGCTACTTTTCACAGTCATATTCTTGACTATCTACAAATGAATACATAAAACGATCATCCCTTTGCTCATCATGGAATGGATCAACACCTCCTCTTTCGACAATTGGGATGTAACTTTTTGCAAAATTATTAGCATTGGAAACTTCAAGAGGACCCATGATATTGTCAATTCTATGCTCAAGATTGTAATCAACTATTTTCTGTTCATATTCACTTTCATGTCCTTGAACATTCAACCCCTCATTTTGGGTTTGTTTGCATGATTGGATGTTGTATTTAATGTCCTGAGCATCACTAAACATTTGTTGTAAGGACCCAGGTCTTCTTTCCATCAGGAGGAAAGAAAAATCTGGATCAAGAGCAGTTGCGTAATGGAGCATGGAAGCAACTTCAGAGGGTTGAATTTCTTTGGACAAATTATAATAGACTCTAGAGAACTTTCTACTGAATACAAAAATAGATTCATTTTTGTGTCTTTTCAAGGCATAAAACTCAGTGAGTTGCAGCTCTAAGGATTTCTCCTTGCCCCAAAATTAAAAAAAAACCTTCTTCAATTCCACCCATGAGCTTATGGTGTCTGGGTGTAAATGTTTGAACCAATATTTGGTGTCTTCTTTCAAGGATTGAGAGAAAACTCTCATACACACATCGTCGTGGTCAATCTTGAATAAATCTATAAAATTATCAAACCCTTGAATCTTCTTTTCAGCAGATATGATACTCGATTCTCTGTCAAACACAGGTAGGAACTCATAGTAATTTGGAGGGAAATCATGAAGGATTTGGGGTAGCTTTAAGGGTATATATATATATGTCAGGCCTTAGGGGGTGTTGGGCCAAGAACAGTGGGAGAGACATTGGTCTGAGTCTCATGAGATTCATCAACTTGGTCATTGTCATTGCATGGCCTAGGTGAAACCTTTTTATCAGAACCAGGGACAAGGCGAGGGTATGCATGTGCAACGTATAGAGGAGGAAATATAATTTTAAGTCTTTCATGATCATTATTAAGATACAATAGGTAAAATAAAGTTTGTTTGGCATTTTCAAGGAAGGAGAAGATGCAACTTAAAATGAAAAGTAAAATGCTTTGTAAGAGGTCCCATTTTGAGTACTTGTTTTCCCTCACAATGCCCTTCCTTGCCCCTGTCAAGGGGTTTCATCTTTCAGTGAAGTTTCAGTCTCATGCTTGAAGTATTCAGAGCAGGGTCACCTCTTGGAAATTCAAGATTCTTTTATCAGTGGAGTCGCCTTCGAACCAAAGTGGAGTCACTAGAGAAGGAATACAACCAATGTGTGCCTAAGTGTTTTCCGCTCTCAGACCCTAGAACTCAACCATGTCATTCTTCCTAGGGAAAATTTTTAAATTTCTTCCCCAGTAGCGGTGTCAAAATATTAGCACCCTGTAAATCTGCTCGGTTATCAAAAAAATGATAGGGGTAACTGTTTCAACTAGCTTTAGAGCTCAGGAACTAGCCTACCCAACTCAGAGAGGGATCTCTTGTGTCACTTGATATATCTATGGAAATCGGCAGCTAGATTTGATTTGTTTCAGAGATTTTTAATAGAGTTGCTGGCGAAGGAGAGGGGAACACTATGGGCTAGGGAGTCAAAATTTTGAAAATGAGCGAAGACAATGCATAGACTGGTAGAAATATCTAGAGGACAAAGGCTAAATAAGGTGATGAATATGAGTTATTATTGAAATAAAAAGATGTGTAGGAAGATAAAGAAGACAAATAACTGCATCAGATCATTACGCAAATGAATTCTGAATTAGCTAAGAAGAAACATACACAGTTTAAATTTCTTAGACCAAGAGCATCGCAGGATAAATTATGGGCCTCTAAACTCTCCAATTTAAACAGAAGAAAATTTAAATGAAATGATAGGCTACAGGAAATACATACGATAAAAGGAAACAAAGATCATATCACAACCAATTAGAATCTTTTCATAAACAGTTCCAAATACTTCTGCATATGTATTCAATTTAGTCCCATAAAAATTACAATAGAGTCTAGAACCACTAGAATATGTATTCAATTTAGTTCCCTTGCACTTCTACCCCGCCGTCTATACTCGTGAGGCCAAGAATATATAGAGGAATTTCATATGGAATTTAAAACGTTCCGACTTCCTCACAATTCTAAAAATAGATACAAGTTACAAAAAGGAAGAACAGTTGTATTATTTAAAGGGACCATTAGTAAATGGTCTGTCATATCAGGACTCCCTTCTCTGAAGCCGAAATCTATCCAAAACTATCTGAAATGCACCAAAATTTTACCTGAGGATTCACCTCAGCTTGGCGATTTCCTCCTCTAGGGTACTCCACCAATCAAAATTTTCCCTGACGCTCTCTATCATCTTGCTTTTGGCCTCTGATTTCCTCCTTTTTCTCCTCTTCTTCTTTGTGGTTGGGTGGCAGGTGTTTTCTGTGTGTTCATTTATGACAAGATCCCTTATAATGAGGTTTAATCTTACTCCCGACTCTGTCTCAGTTTCAGGTTTGGTATGAAATTTAGTCACTTTCATCTACAAGAACCATCTTTCATTCTTACTTATTGACCTCCCTAGTACCTTAGCTGAGAACCCAATTGTGCCAGACACCATTTGATGGATATTATCCATGATTTCCAAACTTTGCATAGACCTTGATTTGGCCACCCTTTGAGTTTACAGAATTCAAGAGCACAGACCGAGCTTGTTTTTCTTACACATAAGATGACAATTTCCCAGAATAGGATAAAATGATTCATATATGATATTTGATGTTCTATGTACTTTGCTCACGAATTACTGTCACAATAACTTGGTGTGCCACACTTCATCAATCCACTTCTAATGATGAGCCTCGAGTTAGTTATGCGGCAACGTACTTTTGGTATGTCATCTGGGCAAGCACCTAGACCGATGATGTGAGGTGATCTGACCAATCGCCATCCTCCCCGTGAGCTATTGATATGACATTCTGAACCACGTGACATCGGGGCCATAGGAAAAGTGGTTTTGGGCAATCCGTCATCTCCCCCTATGCATGTGTAAGAGCGCCATGCGTTCCCCATCGAAACCAGAGTAGATTTCCCCGGTCTGCCTTTGCGATGTTAAGTTTCGTGCTATTTGTTTTTCCGATGTAGGCTTTGACCGTAGATATGAGATTCTTCCAGATCGACGGCCCACTGAGCTACTCCCTTCCCACTTCTGCTACATTCGTTCATACACCACGGAATATATCCGAGTACCCTGAACTATCACGCCTCTACTATGGTATAGAGTCTTGCTAAACTTCAGAAGTTTTTAGATCCCGATAAAAATTGTTAGCGTGATAACAGAATTGACACACAGTCATGATTAAAAGAGAGTTAATTCATGAGCATTATGACTAAAGGATAAAAGTAAAAATGATATTAATTAAAGATTAATATTATCATTTAAATGAAAAGGTACAATGGTTCAAATGTCAAAAGACACAATGATTCGAATTCACACCAATTCAAAGACTATATAAGAAAGAATGAATGGTGAGAAGGAGTGTATTTGAATTTGTTGAAGTATATATATTTATATATAATGTATTGAATGAAGATTCATTCTATCAAGTTGGTGTTTGTTTACAAGCTGAGACTTGTTATGAGGGTTGGATTCCTCATTTCTCAGTTGGATCTAAGAACTGCAAGCTAAGTCTTGTAATTGCGAGTTGGGTCTCTCATAATTGCATGAAGATGATATTCAAAGGTTGATCTTATGTATCCATTCAAGTTATTTAATAGATAAAATATTTATTCTTTTATATATATTGATTGAGAAAATGAAATAAATATTTGTTGTTCAGTTAATTTGTGAAAAGTGGAAAATTGTCCAAATGTTTTGTGACACTGATTCACCACCCCCCCCC
>JZKD02S2124487.1:34878-46205 GCA_000966675.3 Picea glauca
TAATAGAACATTTTGAGGCCTTTAATAATACTATGATTCCCAGGACAAAGAATACTCTTATTGATTCCCTGGCTACCGCAGCCTCAAGGTTATCCTCTTTACAAGACTATAAAGCCTCTAGGTTCACTGTGGAACTACTCTATAAACCATCAGTTCCCAACAATATTTATAATTGGAAGGTTTTTGAAGGAGATGAGTAGAATGTTGATTTTCTGACCAATCAAGAGAATTTTAAAGATCTGGCTAATGATGATGAAGTGTTCCAAGAGAAACTAGCAAAAACCTATTTCCACGAACAAAGAGGTGAAACAGATCACTCTAATAACAAATCAAGGTTTCACACTACACTGAAAGGGGTAGAAAATTTGGAGAACCTGTTTGACCTAAGGGAAATATTTAAAGGGTCAATGAACACAAAGACAGGGAGTTCATATCCCATATACGAGACTATAAATCTAGGAACCCTGAAAAACCCTAAGAATATAAATCTAGGAAAAACATTGTCTAAAGAAGACACTAAAGCTTATCTCAAGCTTTTTAGAGAATATCAAGATGTCTTTGTGTGGTCCTACCGAGATATGAAAACCTATGACACTCACAATATTCAACACACAATCCCATTAAAATCTAGATTAAAACCCTTCCAACAAAATATCTAAAAGCATCATCCATCTCTAGAACCTCTCATGTATCAAGAGTTAAAGAAATTACTAGATGCTAAGATTATCTGTCAGGTTAGACACTTTGCCTGGGTAGCAAATTTGGTTCCTGTAAGGAAAAAGTATGGAGATATCCGTCTGTGTGTGGATTTCAAAAATCTTAACAGAGCATCAGAAAAGGATAACTACCTAGTCCCACCCATGGAACATCTCTTGCAGACAATGTCTGGTTCTAAAAATTTTTCCCTTCTAGATGGTTTCTTAGGTTATAACTAGGTTCTAGTTTTAGAGGAAGACCAATTGAAAACTACCTTCCAAACCAAGTGGGGAACTTTCGCTTATAAACGCATTCCCTTTGGGTTGATTAATGCATGGGAAACCTTCCAAAGGGCCATGGACGTAGCTTTTTGGGGATTGATTAACAAATGTGTAGTAGTCTATCTAGACGATGTGACTGTGTATTTAAAGAATAAAGAGGATCACATCCAACATCTGACCCAGATTTTTGAAAGGTGTAGAAAATATGGAATATCTTTAAACCCTAAGAAAAATATCTTCGGTGTCGAGGAAGGGAAACTGTTAGGTCATATTATATCTCAAGTAGGAATTCATATAGATATAGAACGAATAAAGGCGATAGCTCAGCTTCCCTTACCCCATAACAAAAGGGCTATGCAATCCTTCTTTGGGAAAATTAATTTTGTGAGGAAATTTATGCCTGATTTTGCCGAAACAATCAAATCCTTACAAAAAATTATCTGGAAGGATGCATATTTTAAGTGGGATGATGAGAGAAATATTCTTTTAAGAATATCAAGACTGTTATATCCCAAGCTATGGTACTGCGAAGTCCTGAGTTTAGTAAATATTTTTTCCTCTATACTTTCGCCTCTGACCAATCTTTAGTTGCAGTATTGACTTAGAAGGATGATGATAACAATGAGGTGCTGGTATCATTTATGAGCACTAATATCCAAGGAGCTGAATTGAACTACCCTGCTATAGACAAACATGCTTATGTGGTGTACAAATAAGTAAAAGATTTCAGATCTTACATCCTAATAAATCACACCAAAGTCATTGTGCCTCATCCTGCAGTCCAATCCCTATTAACTCAACAGGATATGGGGGAGAGAAGGGGAAATTGGATGGTAGTGGTCCAAGAATTTGATCTAGATATAAAACCTACCAAATTAGTAAAGGGACAAGCATTGTGTAAACTGGTTGCAGAAGCCCAAGATCGAATAAATGAAGACCCCAGGTGGGAGAATGAGTTAACATTATGGTGTAGTGAAGTTTTATACATTCCCCCAGGGAAAAAGTCTTGGTATGGAAAATTGACCTACCTCCTACATCATGGGAATTTCCCAGAAAACCTAAACCCTAGGGAAAGGAGAACTCTCAAGCTAAAATCTGCACAATATCGCCTCATAAATTCAATACTTTTCTGCGTAAACTATGATGGAGTACTCTTGATATGTATCGAACATGAAGATGCAGAAAAGGTTCTAAGGGAGCTCCATGATGGTCCTGTAGGTGGACACTTCGCAGGGAATACCACAACTCACAAAATATTAAGAGAAAAAAGAGTAGTTGTCCCACTCAAACCAGTGACCATATCTAGACCATTTGAGAAATGGGGGTTAGACGTCATAGGGGATATTACCCCGAGTTCGTCAAAACAACATAGATACATACTTCTACAGATTATTTTATGAAATGGGAAGAGGCCATCCCTCTGACTCATATGAATGAAAAGGCTATAATCCAATTCATAGAAAAACAGTTGATCATGAGGTTTGGGATGACCTCCGTTCCTGTGTTTGATAATGCCGCTTATTTTTCTTCTAATCTATTAACATAGTTCATTCTAGACAAAGGAATAATAATAAGATACGTTGCAAATTACTATCCACAAGGAAATGGGGTGGCATAATCAACTAATAAGAACCTAGTAAGGATTTTGAAGAAAATAGTCACAAACAATCAGAGAAATTGGCATAGCTCGCTTCATAATGACTTATGGGAAGATAGAGTAACACTTAAGGAATCTATAGGAAACTCACCATAATTTATGGTATATGGACAAGAAGCCATTATCCCAAATCGGTTATATTCCGTCACTTCAGCTTGCTCAGGGTTCAAGAGGAGAGCCCTCATCAGATATTCAACAAAGAATTGATAACCTCTTCATGCTTGAAGAAGAAAGGGAGAAAGAAAAATATAAATTTGTGGCTCATCAATAGATAGTTAAAATATGGTTTGACAAGCATAAGTCCAAAGAGAAGAATTTTGAAGTAGGAGACTTAGTCTTGAAATGGGATAGAGCAAACAAACCTAAGGGAAAACATTCGAAGTTCCAAAATCTATGGCTCAGAACTTTTCAGGTATCCAAGAAAAATGGGGGAGGCATGTATTGATTTCAAAATATGAGGGGGGAACCTGACACCCTCCTGGTGAATGGCCGAGCCCTAAACCAATATTTCTGTTAAAAATAAAATGTGTGTGTGCGTCTTTTCATGATATTTTCTAATTAGGATAAATGTGTAGGTGTAAGGTAGATTGATTGTAGAGTCCTTCTAGTCCTGTCTTTTTCCTTTTGTTTGGTATTTTCCTGTAATAAAGTTTTGTTCCGCAAAGCATTGGTTGACCCAAATAAATATGGTGTGGAAAAATCTTCTCCTAACTCACGCTTATGTGCAAAATAAGAAACGTTGGACAATTGCATTTTTCTTCAAAGAGTCCTATATCTTGTCTTTGCAAACAAACAAACTTAGTGAGTGATGAAGTGTCCACCTAGTGGTCTGTTAAAGCCTAAAGGGAAAGATGGCAAGTTGGAAAGAACCTCATGTACCTCTAAAATAGAGCTAGAAATAATTTCATGTTAAGAATTTCATCTTGCAGATAACAGATGTCCTCCTCTCCCACTCACTTAGGGCATCTCCACCATAAATGAATCAATTATATTAAATGAGTGCAAAGTAGGAGAGGGTATGCAGACAACTCCTCCGGGGCTATGGACTCTCACTGACAGCGGAGAAAGGTCTGTGATGTCGGGGTGACTCCATTGGGGCTATGGACACTCGCTAGCAATGGAGCAACACCATAGAAAGTGAATAATGATAACTAAAATGGACTCAATCCTGTTAATTCATTACTCGGCTCTTGTGAAAATGAGGCGTGGGTCACAGTCAATAGGAATGAAGGTGGAACAAGGGATAAACTCTATAGGTGGACTCAGATTCATGAACCAGGGGAATTGTACACACATGGGTGGGAAATACTCTGATAAAATCACAGCGAGTTAGTTTCTCAACTAGATTTGGCATCAGCTAAGCGCGAGGGAAGGAACAAATATTCTTCTTTCTCCCAGAGAATCACCATTTGTTGAGCGCTCAACACACCCTAAAAGATTTTATGAAATTCTATCACCTTTTGGGTACCACTTGTTTTCTTTTGTTTTGATTGTATGAGTTGAGTCTACTATGGAGGGATTGCTAATTTTGTTTTCATGACTTTTCATCGATCAAAGTGGATTTTGTTTGAACCTGTCAATGTGAAAACCTTTATGTTAGAAAAAAATTGGCATTCTAACTAAGAATCTGCAGCTAAAATTGTGACTAGTGCACCTATGTTCGGCGTCGAAAAAATCCAAGCAGGTAAAATAACCACAAAGTAACAATAATCATCAATCGTCTATGTATCATCGACATTGGTAAAAGACGAAGTAACTTTGTGCTAGTTGTTTGCCAAGAAGATTTAGGAGCTAGCTGATTTCCCATTGGCATCGACGAAATATGAGAGGGCTAAAAAATTGACATGAGCCACAATAAACCCCGATAGTCGATGATGGATGCATTTGTTCGGGGTTGGTAAAATATCAAAGGGTTAAATCATTGAAATTTTTTGTATGGACACATCGTCAATCACCGACCCCTGATGCACTTTCAGCATCGACAATTTTCAAAGGGGTTAATCTGGGAGCACTTGGTTAAGCTTATTCTTGATCGTCGATCCTTGATACTTTTCAACATCGACGAGGTAGGATATGTTGTTGAAATGATCGGCTAAGGAAAATTCCCCAATCCCTAATAACACAATTAAACAAAGATGTCAGTCTCAAGCACCACATGTATTTGACACACGGGCATTTCGTACGGCCCAGTTTCGTCCTGAGTCACCTTAGGTTTCCCTGTGTCCTAGTCACACTTTTGAGTCATGTTTTCCACGTCAGCTCTGTACGGAAAGATGGATTAGCGTCATAGTTTTTTCCAGGAAATATTAATGAACAATGTTTAAAGAAAGGCCCCGACTCCTGATCCACCCGTCAAATTAGTGAAAAGATTAGATGTTTTCAGCACAAGATATGATTGGATTCTTCCATTTAATAGGCCAATTAATATTTCATTCCACGTATGTTTCTACCCCACGCGCCGACTGAACAACAAGATTTTGAAATCTCCGATAGACCATATTATAGCCCGCACCCGTGTCGCCAACCTACGATTGAATTTAATTTTAAACATGATGAAGATCTGGAGGTAGATTTTGTAGAACCACACTCATATCCTGAATTGAATATATGATGCGACAAGGTAAGTTCATCTCTGTTTAAATCACAAAAACAACTTCAAACACTTCCATTATGCACACAAGTTTCTATTTCCAGAGGACCAGAAGAAGCGAAGAGAGCATCTCAAGACTGTGTTGATTCTCAGACCATCAAAACTAAGTTAAGCTAGTAGAAGAGGTATGTATTAAATTTTATCAGTTCAACGGTCATAATTTGTTTTTGATCTTTACACAGTGTCTAACTATGTTCTAGATGCAAGAAAAAATGCCTCCAACAAAGCCAACGACTAGACGCTTGCTGAGGGCACCTAAGATAAAGGAGGGAGAAATTGGTGAGGGTTCTTCTCTCAGCAATGTGAGGTAGTTGAAATACGTTCCCAAGGCAGAGCCAGTCATTAAAAACTCGATGAAGAAAGCATTCATTCAACCCCCAGTCTTTGGCGATACAGAAGCAACCACTGGATCCAAAATAATGCTCCCATAGTGGGGAGATCTATTCAACAGAATCAACTAGGAATGTTACCCAGAGTGTATCCCACACAATGACCCGGATGTAAGGCATCTCAACAAATAGGTGCTCCTGAAAATCCGATGGTCGTGCTTGCACATGGTAGCCTGCCAAACTTCAGTTTTCCCATGCATTGATATTTTGAGTTGGCGAATTGATCATACAGACACTCATAAGTGCCTCATTAACGACGAGAATGGTGGATGTGTAGGAGTTTTTTATGCATACCCCCCTTCTCTCCTAAGGGCTGTGTGACCTCCCGGTCTAGGATCAATCAAGCAACTGAGTTTGATTGACTCTTTGGCCCCTCAAGAACCTTAATTCCACTTAACATGCACTCTTTCCCTTAAAGCGCAGGTTATATGGAACACACGATTTTCTCCTTAAATCCTTTAAGCTTCAGCGTATCTAGGTGATGGCTCTCTAGGTTAAGCCCCTCCCTTTATGTGACCAAGGTTGTGACCAATCGCCTAATCGGAAGGCACGTCACGAATTCGCATATCGGGCCTTTGCATGTGAGTCACCCTGACTATCTCGACCTCCGAAATCCTGATAGGAGCCTAGCACATGCTAGCCCCTCTATTCACCTTCACCGATGTGACCCTTCGCTATGACCATGGGCCAATCTTTCGAGCGCCCCACAATTTCATGTTTTGTGACTTCACGTCTCACGAAGTTCGCTTTCTCATCCTTCCGAAACTTGAACTTGCAAGTTTTGCTTGCCAGATCCATGGTCCACAATCCCTGCGACCGAATGATCCTGATCTTTTGTTTGCGTATCGGGACTTTATGTTTCATGAAGTTGGAGGACCGTTCAAGTCCCTTCTCCTGATATCTGAACTCCTGATATCTCCTTCCCTCGAAATGAATCAACCATCCAGGCCTCTCCTCGATATGACGGCTCAGATCAAATCGTGAACTCGGATTTCGCGAGCTCTCGTGACCTTTACCTCTGGTTATCCTGAACTTCCAATCAGTGAAACACTGATCTCACACCACGTGTCCTCCTTGACAAAGGACGGCTCCAATGATTTCGCAATTTCGTAACCCCGCTCCTCCTGTGTACTTTCAAATCTTATCGTTAGTGCACTTTACCTTGATTGGGTAGCTACAATTCTTTTTCACTCAGACCGAATGACTAAGATATTTCCTCCTCTGTGGTTTCTCCTCATTTTCTGGACACTGATCAGACGGTCTAGATCTCTTCCCTTGAGCTTAAGCTTTCTTCAAACTTAGAATATTTTCCAAGTCCTCAAAGGTTTTCGACCTTTGCTCCTCCTAGGAGTCCGACTCTTGGATCTCGTTAACACTTATGAAAAGTGTTATTCCTCCTAAGCTTGGTCTCATGAAGACTTTGAATTCCCGCACACTCCTTACGTTTCAGGGATCTCGATAACTTAGATCCGAAGGATTTCTCAAAGAGAAATTCCTCTCGCCCTCCTAGTGTTCTCCTTTTTTTCTGTGCACACTTTGAAACAGATTCTTACGCAGGTTCGAGTTCCTGCGGACAATTGTGCACACCTTGCAATAGTCACTTTGCACTCCTTGCAAAGGGAAATTTTCGTGTTATCTCTTCTGATCTTTGGAACCGAAACAGATCCCGTCGATGCACTTGCTACGTTCTGTGTGCACACCTTGCACCACTCGACAGAAGAGAAAAAATTGAAACTTATCCTAACATTCACAGTCCCATCGACTCATAACCAAATTCATTCATTCATTCATTCATGAGAACACAATAACATGAAATTGCAAACAATGTCCACACCATGCATTTGAATCAATTTTTCTCTGTTATATTCATTCAAAATAAAATGGCTACAACTATATTCAAAACAAAAGATGAAAACTCAGAAATCTCGTACTAACTTGCAGCTAGCCTCATTTGGGCATACAAAACCTCTATTTATCTCAGAGGGTTCTTAGGGTTCCCCCCTGACTACTTGTCTACTCCAAACCTAACCTATGACTATCTTAGTCCAGTCCCATTCCAGAGCAGGAGTGGAAACTCCCACTTCACTCGCAATCGTTCAAGCGTGCTTCAAAGATGTTTCCGGTGCTGAGTTCAGGCGTGCTTCAAAAATATGCTCCGTAATTGCCAGTGTTGAGATTTTGAAGAGATTACCATGCATTGAGTGGTCCTTCTCCCTGTGCTTTCTAATGATGCTCTTACATCATACTCCCCTTGACAAAAATTCATGGACTCCTGTCCATGAGCTCCTGCACCGATTTTCCATGCTTCTGGATAGAAGCTTCATTTTCCCAACTGGTATCTTCTAATGGGTGTCCCTTCCATTTGACAAAATATTCAAAATAGGTTTTCCTTCGGGTCTTTTTGCAAATCCTCTGATCAATGATCTTCTCCATCTGTGGGTTTTCTGCTATAGGCATTTGTTTTTCCCACTGAATATTCTCTTGATCTTTTGATCGCTCTGTGTCATCTTTTCTATAAGGATATAGGTTTGAAACATTGAATATGGGCGATATGCCCACATCATCTGGCAGCTCAATCTCATAGGTGTTTGCATCAAACTTCCTCAAGATCTTACATGGTCCTATCTTCTTCATCTTTAACTTATTATGTGTTCCCCTAGGGAACCTTTCTTTCCTAAGATGTGCCAGAACCTGATATCCTACTTCAAATTGAAGTTCTTTGTGATGTTTATCAGATCTGCATTTATACTCCTGGTTAGAACTCTGCAACTATGCTCTGATCTGGCTATGGAGCTTCTGCATTTCTGCAGCAAAATATTCTACTCTAGCACTCCTGATCTCACTCTGTTCCAAGTCTCTCAACTCAGATACTCCCCTGGGTTGCATTCCATACAATATTTGGAATGGGCTCTTTCCAGTGCTCCTATTTGGTGATTCATTATATGCAAATTCTGCCTGTGGCAGAATCTAATCCCACTGATTATGATGCTAAATGACTAGACTCCTCAATAAATTTCCCAAACTTCTGTTTACCACATCAGTCTACCCATTTGTCTGAGGGTGATAAGTTGAGCTGAAGGACAAATCTTTCCCCAACTTCTTCCACAGGTTTCTCCAAAAGTGACCAACAAATTTTGTGTCTTTGTCCGAGAAAATGCTTTTAGGTAGGCCATGAAGTCTCACAACTTTCTTGAGAAATAGATTTGCACATGTGTTGCATCACTTTTCTTCTGGCATGGGATAAAGTGTGCCATCTTTCAAAATCTATCCACCACCACAAATACAAAATCAAATCCTCTTTGCGTTCTTGGCAGTCCCAACACAAAATCCATGGTTATTGCATCCCAAGGCTTCTCTGGTATCGGAAATGGTTGATACAATCCAGTGTTCTATCTTTTTCCTTTTGCATGTTGGCAGATTCTACATCTGTTCACAAACTTTATCACTTATGTTCTCATACCTGGCCAATAGTATGAACTACTCAACTATGCAAACATTTTATCATGGTTGAAATGTCCAGCCAATCCTCCACTATGCTTTTCCTTCAAAAGGTTATCCCTCATTGAGCATTTTGGTATGCACAACTGATTTCCCTTGAACATCAATCCCTCTTGAATCATGTACTCTGCCCACTGGCTTCTGTCTCTCAGCACAGGATTCACACATGCTTTGTATGATTCCTTGAAATATGTATAATCATAATACATATCCTTAAGGTGTTCAAACCCCAAGGTCTTCACCTAAAATTCTTGCAGAATTAAACATCTCCTGCTTAATGCATCAACAACCTTGTTAGCATTCCCAACAATATGTTTTATGAAAAAAGTAAAATTATGCATAAACTCAACCCATTTTGCATGCCTCTGATTCAATTTTTCCTGTCTGGTTATGAATTGTAAAGCCTGGTTATCGCTATACAAGACAAATTCTTGCGGGACAAGGTAATGTCTGAATTATGGCATAAAAATCCTTTTCATATGCAGAGTATTTMCTCTTGGTCTCATTTAGTTTCTCACTGAAATAGGCAACATGTCTATTATCCTGACTCAGAACTGCTCCTATTGCAACTCCACTTGTATCACATCTCACTTGAAATGTCTTTTCAAAATTTGGCAAGACCARAATTGTTCGTTCTGTTATTTTCTCCTTCAGTATATTGAAGCTCCTCTCGGCCTCGTTTGTCCATTTAAAAGACTTGTTCTTCTTCTTCACTGTATCCATCATCGGTGCACAAATTCCACTGAAGTCTTTATGAACTTCCTATAGAAACTTGCTAGTCCATGAAAGCTCCTTACCTCAAACATACTCCTTGGTGACGTCCATTCCTTGATTGCTTTTAGCTTCTCTGGGTCCATCTTCAGTTCATTTGAAGAGATTACAAAACCCAAGTAAATGAGTTTTGTCTTCATAAAAGAGGACTTCTTCAGATTTATCAACAACTTCTCCTGTTGTAGTCTCCTTATCACTAGCTTCAGGTGCCTCAAATGCTCCTCTTTAGTCCTGTTAAAGATCTGTATATCATCCAGATATACAACTAAAAACTTSCCAGTGAAATCTTTCAGTATTTCATTCRTCAGCCTCATAAAATTACTCAGGGCATTTGTTAATCCAAATGGCATAACAAGMCACTCATACAAACCTTCATTTGTCTTAAAGGTTGTTTTCCACTCATCACCTTCTCTCATTCTAATCTGGTGATATCCACTTTTCAAATCTATTTTAGAAAATAAATTTGCTCCACTTAAACAGTCCATTAAATCATCCATTCTTGGTAAAGGAAACCTATACCTGATGGTGATCTTGTTAATGGCTCTTGAGTCTGTACACATTCTCCATCCTCCATCCTTATTTGGACTCAACACAGTTGGTACTATGCATGGACTCAAGCTCTCTCTGACCAAAGCCTTGTCTAACAATTACTGGACTTGGTTCTTTACTTCCTCATTCTCTTGAGGTGTCAATTTGTACGTTGCTTTGTTTGGTAGACTTGCTCCTGGTATCAAATCGATGTGGTGGCTGATACTTCTGATGGGTGGAAATGAGTTAGGCATCTCATCCACCACTATGTCAGCAAAATTATCCAACAATTCCTAAACTTCTTCAGGAAACTCGTCCATCGAAGTACTTGTAAGGATAACTCTAGGTTTCCTCACCATAGCGAACTGCATCTCTTGTTCTTTCTTGAATTCTCTCAGGAGTTCCTTCACTCTCATGAGAAGTATGCTTGTGTTGGCTTCCTCCTTCACTTTCTTCTCCTCTATTGGCAGCAACATGTGTGTTTTACCATTCTTCTCTAAGGTGTATGTATTTTTCCTCCCATCATGAATGACATTCCTAGCAAACTGCCATGGTCTTCCCAACAAAATATCGCATACATCCATGGGAATTACATCACATAGAATTTCATCTCTATATCCTCCTATCTTAAATTCAACCAAGCATTGTTTAGTAACCATTACCTGATTTCCTTTCTGCAACCACGAGATTTTGTATGGATTTAGATGTGCAGTTGTCTCCATATCCAATTTCTCCACCATCTCCATGGATACTAAGTTATCAGTTCTCCCAAAGTCGATTATCACCTTGCATATCATGTCTTTAGTCTTGCAAGATGTTCTAAAGAGACTCTTCCTCTGCACTGGCTTTTCAACTTC
>JZKD02S2124498.1:14527-27682 GCA_000966675.3 Picea glauca
GAATTCTGAGATTCTAGAGAAATATTCTTGAATCGTTTCTCCTTTCTGCATCCTTGTATTCTTCAGTTGAGTTCTTAGATTCATCTTCCGGTTTATGTTCTTTCCTTCATACAGTTTGGTCAAGGCATCAAACATTTCTTTTAGAGTCTTCTTAGATGACACATAAGGAATCAGGTGGTCTTTGATTGAATCTGCAATGATTCTTTTGGCCCTGATTGTGTCCTTTTGATGCTTTGCCTTTTTTGCAGCATCAGTGGGTTCTGGTACTTATTCATTGACGAATCTTGCTAAGTCATTCTCTTCAAGAATGAGGCCAATCCTATACTTCCAGGCACGAAAGTTTTCCACTCCTTCTAGCTTGTCAACAAGCTTAACGCTTGCAGACATCTTTTACCTGGAGCTAGGAAAATGACTGAAAAATGAAAGTGCTCAAAATCAAAATCTGAACTTACCAGGAGGTGCGCTTGGCTAAGGCGAGTAGCCTGGTGTGTTTGGATCTAAGAAAATCCAACTTTTTCTCCTTCAAACTTGATCTGTGGATTTCTATATTGGTGCTTCTAGTTTTCTGGTACTTCTGGTACTTTGTGAAACTAGGGTTTCACTTTCCCTGAGATACAGCCACTAAAAAGGTGCACTGAGAGTGCCAAAGTAATCCTTGGGGGAAGGCACACTTTTCTAGGTGCTTTTAGGGCTGAAAAGTTTCACCATCAAAAAGCCCTAATTTGCATGTACGACAACAGTGACGTTTTTCACTGTAGTGAGAGATGCTCTCTTCAACTTGGCTCTGATACCATGTTAATGTTTAAGCCATTATTATAGTTCTTTGCATTTCAATAGATAACAATAGCATAATACAAGATCACTGAGAAATACAAAATCACAAGAGACATAACATTTATCCTGGGAAACCCTCTAGGGGAAGAAAACCCAGCAAAACTTCCTTATTATAAATAGCCAATACAATGCCAAGAGATAACTCAAACTAATACAGAAGATCCTCTCCCAAAGATGCGCCACTCTCTCTCCTTCTTCTCTAACTGCAAATCCGAAACTTGTCTCTCAATGAGCAAGTGAGTTGTGTGTCTAAGTGAGGCGCTAGCCTCCTTATTTATATAAGACTGGCACGTGTGAAGTGTCTCTTCACTGGCAGGGTCGACTTCCCCAACTCGGTGGTTATAACCACCTTTATTATATTTCGGGGCCTCTTTAATATCTTCTAGGGCCGACTTCTTATTCTGCCTATTACAATTATCTTTTGACCAATCCGGAAAAGGGGATTTGGTCCTTTATAATAACCGACATGATCAATCCGCAATGGGGATTGATCCAATGAATAATATATCAAATAATAATAAGAATACACTTTGCAGTTACATTATTTTAACTGAAATCTTATTAATTTGGAACGTGGACCCCTCCCCTTTTCCACTCCTACACCTTTCCTTTCCACGTCCGCATGGGGAGTGTGTCACAGACACTATCCCACTCATCCTCCTCACCCTCACGTTTCCCTCACGCTGCCTCTTAGCTCTCACGCATTCCATTATGGATATGCGCCCCCACTCCCACGTAGCATTTAGTTTCTCCCTTAATTAAATCGTGGGTCCCTTCCTCCCTTCCTTTCGCCTTACCTTGGCCTCCCACATGCCATTTGGGAGTGTGCTAACCACACTCCTCATGAAAGCTCACGACATTCCCTTCTTAACTCACGCTTTATTCTTGAATTTTTTGGAAATGTCTCACGTAGAGATGGAAACATTTCTTTTCAAAGAAAGGAAACTCTTCCTTTAGCCCATACGTGGACCTCCTTGCCTAATTCACCCCCTCCTTTCCTTGCTTTCTCCTCATCCAACTCACACTTGCCATTTCCCCTCACCCTAAAAGCCTATCATCTCATTGGTGGCTTTTCTCATTTAGTTGTCTTCACTTTTGGATATTTGACACTTGTTGAAGATCCAAGAGGGGTCTCCTTAGCTTCGCAATCTATTTAAGAGACCTCTCACTCCCTCATTTGAAACGATTCTTGACAGTATTGTTATGCTACCAAATTCTCTCCATCCCACTCTCTCTCTCTCTCATTACTTTCACATTGCTTCACTGGTTTTGGCTCTTGAAGAGCTTGTAGCAGCATTGTTGCTACCACCTCTTCCCATTTAATAATATAGAAACTGCTTTGGAGGATACTGTGGCGTTCAAGATTAGTCTGGATTTGTCACTTATTGTGAGGTGATATCATTCTGAATCTTTATGTGTTTTGGTAAATAGTTGCTCAAGTAAATTAGTTTACTAGACTAGGTGAGGCAATAGTGTAGTTGCCCATCTATATATTTTGTGCATGCTTATTTAATAGAAACTGTGTTGTGTTGTCTATGCATGTAGGATATTATCTATTGTTCCATCTCACTTCTGGTTTAAGTTTTGCAGGTCACCTCTATGAAGTTGTTGGGATAGCTTCAAGGACGAATGTACCCTCATCTTCGCTTACACTTCACTAGCATTCTTTGTCCCTCTTCCTCATTCCTTCAGATTTAGTTTTTGGTATATAACATGCTCAGATTGGTCACTTAATCATTACAATTTTTTCGTTTTTGTATGCACGAAATTTCTGCCTAAAAACAAAAATTTCATAACTTTGTTGAGTGTGTTGCAGCTCAAAGCAGCAAGCAATACCTTGTTGATTTTTCCAGGTTCTTACCAGGACAAGAGGGCATGTTGTCCAACCCCATACACAACACACCCTCAAAACAACTCCTTGAAGTGGTAACAGTTTCTCATCCTCCTTTCCTCTCCAAAATATTGTAAACGCAAGCCCAAAGGAGTTGTACCCAAGCGGTTTGCTTTCCTTTCCTTCAGTCTTTACTTTGCAAGTTTAGATTAGTTTTCTTTTCTGTCTTTCCTTGCTTAGTTTAGTTAGATTAGTAGTGATTTCTACATGCATGCTTAACTAAAATAATCTAGAGTAAACACAAGCCCAAAGGAGTTGTACCCAAGCGGCTTACTTCCCTTTCCTTCAGTCTTTACTTTGCAAGTTTAGATTAGTTTTCTTTTATGTCTTTCCTTGCTTAGTTTAGCTAGATTAGTAGTGATTTCTACATGCATGCTTAACTAAAATAATCTACAGTAGATCCAACACAACTAATTAGCTTAGAGCACATGGAGGCATTGTGGTTTTTCTTTTCTACTTCGCATTCAGTAATCTTTGCATGCAATCTCTAATTGTTAAATCTTAATCCAACACACATGCATCAAATAACTGGTTAATTAATCTTTCATTTCAGTCATCTACTTCACATGCAGTAATCGCTCTTAGATCTATATTTTAATACATGCATGCAAGTATTGGTATCTCCAAGTGATAATTAACCATATTTAATTTTCGCAAGTTATATGTTTTGCTTTACGTTTCATATGCAATCTAATCTTTTATAAGCAATTTAACTTGCAATCTTGTGCTACAAAGGCTTCGGCCTTCACAATCGACACCTTCAGTTCTTAATACTCACATGCAATAAATCGACACTTAAGAACTAAATCTGCAATTCCATTGTTAAGAGTTCCCACTCGTTTTAAGTATTTTGGCAATCCTTTGTTGAGCAAGCTACAAGCACTCAGTCATACTTCGCCATATTTAGCTCATAGGTCTAAAATAAACTAATTAGACTTAATAGGACACCATAACTCACCATCTTCGCCATTTAAAACGGGGTTTTGAGGAGAGCCACGAAAGGTGCTAGGCCGGGGACGGTCTCACGACGCGCGACGTCCTCTCCGGAGTACTCGACCTTAGGGTTGACCTATGAAGCTAGGATGGGCCTTGTTGCCTCACTTCTTGAGCATCCAGCAGCCACTTGGTAATAGGGGGAGGAGAGTTTTTGGGTTTACACCTAGATAGGGATAAAATTAATCTCACACTTAATCACTTCATTTAATCTTCAATCTACAACATCAGCAATACAATTACACACTTGCAAGCTCATTGATCTCACTGATACAATTTACATTCATATGCAAGCTATCTTTGATGTGTTGTAGAATAATTGCTTAAGTGGTTATATCTCTGATCTGGGATACTTTACTTTCAAAGCTTTCATTTATCTTGTATCCCTGTATTTGTGGTGTGATCCTTCAAGAAGTGTGCATCCACCTAGAGGCATTCTCTTGATTGGGTCTTCAGTACTTTGCGTCTCTTGGCCATTGAAAAGCAGTCCAACAGAAGTCTATCTGTTGTGAGCATGCTTGGCTGGATGTGTTGATGGTTGTTCATCTTTGAATATCTTCTTTCCTGCACATTTCAAGCACTTGTTAATATTTTTTATCTTGTCTTAATCTGTATATCTTAGATATTCTTTTGTATCTAGTTGTATCTATCTTTTTGTAATCTATTGTAAACTTGTAATTATCTTGTAACGAACATCCCCTTAACTTAGTTGACCCCATTGCCCAATCTTAGGCACTAGTCTTAGTTGACTAGCAAAAGTTCTGACTCTCATACTTAGATAGTTGCATCTTGCATTTGCTGATTGACATCATAGGTTAGATTCCCCTTAACCTTTTAACTAATTAAAACCAACTCCTAGAACACTTAATCGTAAATCTCATCTAGTAACTAGGGTCTACCCCCCTTGGCTTCCCTAGGAGTTAGCTTAGACGGAAGAGGTTCAAGTCAAAGTGACAGTGTGGGCTTTGAACCTAGGCATTGTGCCTCCGAGGACACACTAAGTGAGCAGGATTTAGCTCACATTTGCAAGTGTGTATAAGGACGGCAACAGAGGTTACAAACCTTGGAGATCAACTCGGTGGTGAAAGATTCCACCCATCTTGATCCAAGCTTGGTCACAGGGATGCAATATTCCTCCCACACCATTCTACAGCAGGTTCAGATCACATCAATCATCACAGAAGAGACCAATACATAGCATTGAGGGGATTTCCAACAGGGGTGCACCATCTGAAGGAGATCAGTTTGATCTAGGAGGAGGAGAAGGCTTTTGAGCCAAAAGACTTCTGGGTTTTCTTTGTATGCCATAGGGCATCCTTTCTAGCTTACTCTGGAGGAGATTTATCTGCCATATTATTTACTGGAGCTTGGCAGGAGTTAAAGAGTAGGAGGGTGCACTGTAGAAAGAGGATCCATCCATTTGGGGGACCAGATCTTGCCTGAACAACTTGATACTTGGCCAGGGGGTTTGTCTTGCCCCGATCTACAAATCTGGAGATTTTGGGAGTTATTGGAGGCCTTGAGGAGGGAGGCCGAAATATTGGGCTTCAGAGAGAAGGAGGGCACACTGCAGAAAGTGGATCTGCTCATCTGAGGGGTCAGATCTTCTCCATTCAACTTGAAACTCCATCTGGGAATTTATCTTGCCCCGATCTATTATTCAGGAGGTTTTGGTATTGTTTGGAGGCCTTTAGGAGGAAGGTCGAATTATTGGGGTTCTACAGCCAACTAGGAGGGCACATATCATCCAGTAGACAAGGCTTCAATCGTCCATAATGAAAGCATTGATCTTATCTCTTCATCAAGTTATTGTGGATACTTCAGAAGCTATTATCTGCAGTTTTGTGGAGTCTTGGAGCAATTATCCTTCCAGTTTCATTATTCTTATTGTATTTTCTCAAATTCACAGATCCATTGTATCTGGATCACTCTACTATCTAAATAAAGGTCGGATTTGAAGCTATTGATTCTATATTGGTGTTATATGCTTGCATCTCGTTATTTGTTTATGATATCTGTCAGATCTACATCTCCACGGAATGTCCACTCCCCTGCGTGGGATCCTTTTGTAAATGTAACTTGTTAGTGTTATCCACCAAGTTGCACTAGGGTGGACTTCTAGCGAGCCGCCAAAGATTGAACATTTTCATGTTCAATATTCAGAGTTCAGAAGTTCAATCGGTCATTAAGACCAACCTTTTTCACATTTTCCATACAAATTGTAACAAGAGATATTGCATGATGAACTTGTAAAAGGTCTTAGGGATGAATTGTTACTCTTGAGTGTTTTTTTTTACTTATTAATTATATTTTGTTATTTAAAGGCAATTTATAATTTCTGAGTTTTTTCACTCAATTCTCCAAAGCTGGAGTATATACTCATGGTTAGGCCTTAGCATCGATCTAAGACTAGTGACTAATCTATATTACCATGCTAAACATACTCCTAAAGTCTTATGGAAATGTGCTAAGTACCCATTGGGATTTTTTAATTTTTTCAGTTAATTAAAATTTTTCCGCAAAACAGGAATTTTTAATTAAAAAATAAAGTTGTAATAAAAAAGTGGTGCTAGGAGTTTTTCTATGCCTTGGGGGTGCTCATTTTTTGACCCAGAGCACCCACATTACTTAAGTACCCACTTGGTTGAGTAAAATTAGTGATTTTAATCACTTAAAAATCAATTTTACTCAAAAAACTCAAAAAAGTCGAATCAAATCAGCAAATGCTAAATTTTGGGAAACATGTGGGGACATGTTTTGGGTGAATTAAAGCCTCCAAGGGAAAGGTGGCAATCATAAGAGACAAATAGGATGTGATTTGGTTTAAGTGGATAAGATTTGGAAGGAGTAATGGAGATCTCCAAAGAGAGGTGCACACCTCTTGAGGAGAGGTGGCGCATTTCTTGAGAGGGTTGCGTATCTCTTGGGAGGTGGCACGCTCCCCCTCCCCCTCTTCCTATTGCTCACACATGTCATGCTTTGGAGATGTGGGATAGGTGGCTGCCCTTTCTTAACACTTGGCTGCCCTTTTCTCTCCAAGTGGTGCGCCCTCCTTCATTGGGATTTTCTCCCATGAGGTTATATATACAAGCTCTCTCCCTCTTTAATCTAGATGGAGTTTGGGAGCTGTGCTTGTGGTTGTATACTATTGTAATACTTTTCATTTGAAATAAAGAGACTTTGGAGGTCAAGAAGGTGTGTTATACATGTGTGTGGATGCTTAATGTCAATTTGTGCTTAATCTATGAGATAATATTTGCCTAATTTCTTCTTTGGATTTGTTATCTTGGCCTTTGAAAGGATGCTATCATCTAGTAGGATAGGATTTATCTAAATTATTGTTAATCCTATTGTTCATTTATATTTAGAGACTTTGATGTGTATGCATGTTTCGGTTAACTAACATACTCTTCAAATTTCTTCTGTAGGTGACACCAATTTTGTTAACAAGTTTATTTGCAAGATTTTAAAGCTTACATGGTCTCATAGCTTGGAGTGGTGATGAAACTTGTTTGTCTCTTCACAACTTCAAGGATCTAAAGACTTAGTCCCTCCTTAACTCATCTAAAGGCTCCATTGCCCAAGGGTTCCAAGGCTACAAGTTTCTTCCTTCTTTCTTTCTCAAAAGAAAATCTAAATTTTGGTTACTTTGTTCTAAATGCAAGTATCTTAGATCTATCTTTATTTCAAATTCAGAATATCTAAGTCTACATGCACAACATAAACTATATCCAAGTTTGTACTTTCAAGTTTCATCTAATTGCTTAGATCTAGCATAGGAGAAGTCCCATTTAGCATGTTTTTCTTTGAAATTTTTTAGAAGTTAAAGGGTAGTTCTTTTCTTAAATCTTTCACTTTCATATTTGGTAATTAGAGTGCCTTTATATTGTTGTTTTAAAACATCAAACAAATACCCTAAGGAGATAATCTCTTTAGCTTGCTCTTCTTAGTTCATTTTTGCTCATTTTACACTAGTTTTACTTAGTCAATTTTGGGGATTTCCTACTAATAACCAAAGACACTTCCAAAGTGTGTTTGGCCATCTTTTGTTTTTGTTTGCTTGTTGTTTTGTGTAGGTTTGTGAACAGATAAGAGAAAATTATGTCCGTTTTGGGCGGATTTGGAGCATTCGGTACCCCCAGGGGCACCTCTTTCTTCAATCAATACTTGTAAAACATTGTAAAGACTTGTGACCCCCCTTAATGAATGCTCACAAGTCACTCCAATAAAGAGTTGTGTAGTTTCTTTAATAAAATCAGTGGGGCTTCAAGCTCCCACTCTTCATCCCCCCTAGTGGAACAGTGTTTTTGATGATTTTCTCAAATTTTGCAATTTAGTTTAGATTTAATTTTCATAACTAAGGATAAGCTAAATTTAATCTTTCAATTCATCACAAAACACTACAATATCACATAAACAATAAAGTTAAATAAATCTTCACATAGATTAGATTTCATTTGGAAAGTAAGATTTTAATTGCTAGATTAGTTTTCCCTTTTGCAAAGTAGAACACTAATTGCTAGATTAGATTTCATTTCATGCAATTTCTTGTTTAAACTAAACAACTCCCCTCAGCTCCCAGTGTGATTCCTGACCCTTCCAGTTGCAAGCTAGTCTTGATCTGCTCGGAGTAAGTTTCATACACGCTGGGATGATCAGTGGTGATAGACAAATTAGGGAAATCCTAAAGAGAATTTTTCTTTAGTGGAAACGTAAGAGAATCTATGAGGATATCTGGCGGGAACTTTGGGATCTGGGTTCTCCCTGTCGGATCTCCCCACATTTTCTTGAGCTTGTGTGTAAAATCAGAGGGACCTCCCTGTTGGATCTTCGGCATTGCTCAACCTCCACTTTAGAGACCTTTTCTAAAGGGCCAAATCTAGTTTAGACAAACACTTATTTTTCATGCAAATAAAATTTATCTCATTAACCTACTATTATCGCCACTTTTTAGGGATAACTAGGAGATCATGTATCGAGGCCCACAGGTCCTAGACATGGAGTACCGAGAGCAAGATTGACTTGAGCATAGCCCTGCAGGGCCCACCCTTTTCTACTTCCATCATCCTTGTCTTGTTAGCAGCAGTAGCATCCATCACCATCGGCTTGGTCTTGTATCAGAAAGAGTTCTTGCTCCATGAGGTAATTGGTCCAGGTATCATGGTATGTGTCACTTTTGATCATTAAAACCTTTAAATATATGCATCTGATTCCTTTTATTTCTAACAACTGCTTGGACCTTACATTTGCCCACTTGACCATGTTTGGGGGGATTGACAGGGTGTCCTACCAAGCCTTTGTCCATACGTTTTGGTTTGCCACTTGGGGGGACTTCTGAAAAGCCATCGTCTGCTCCCATCATAAAACCAATATTTCATCTTGTTTCCTGCTCACTTGTCCCACTCCCCTTGTCTGGGCATTGGGTTGACCTTTCTTCAGGATTGCACCTTGTCTCGTGGGAAGAAGGGGCTAAAAGCCCAGAAGGTAAAAGCAAGCTGGTAAGAGATAAAAGCCTAAAAATAAAACCTCGAGATGCTTCGCCCAGGGATCCCCGAGAAAGCAATAAAAGTCTTCTCAGCAAGAAACTAGAGGGACCCGAAAGAAAATAATAAGACAAGACCTAGTCAAAGGATAGGGGGTCTCATCACGAGCCAACCTATTAGGTCCATGGGTACCTCGCAGTATGACATTGCCACCAGTTGGTTACCACACCAGGGCAGTGACTCTTGGCTACATGGCCAAGGGAAAGGGGGTCTCATCACAAGCCAGCCTTTCATTTCTGTGAAAGTACTTGTGGGTAACGCTGCCACCACTGGTCACCACACCAGGGCAATGTCCCCCGATTAGCTCTTGAACAAAAAGAAAAGAAAAAACAATAAAAGAATAAAGGCAAGAATGGGCTTGGAACGAGTGCATCTATGACAGGTACAGCTCGCCTTCTACAAAGGCACCCACAGACAACACATTGCATCCTTGGCCCTCACTGCACCCACATGCTTGGACTTCCTTTAACCACATCACCCACTCACATGGTTTTGATGAGGCTTTCTTCTGGGAACTCACCTTTTCCAATGGACACTAGCCCAATAGAACGTTTTGTCTTTTCCTCCAGATTTGTATAGCAGGCTTGTGTAATGTCTTTTAGCTATATGTTTAATAATATTAATGATGAAACGTGATTGACATTGCTATGATCCCTGTGACTGATGAGCCCATGGAGGGCGTAGTTTTTGATGTGCAGGACCATGCCCGACGAACAGGTACCATTTGGACCGGTACGCATGGGGAGATGATTAGTTCAAACCTTCATGGGGCTGAAGAGCCCACCAGATGGATGTTGAGACCCCATCAAGGGGAAAAGACAGGGCAGAGGATGATCAGAGACTTTACACCAGAGAAGAAGAGAACGTTCCACCAGAGGCACCCCGACATTGCTTGGCCTAGGGGGATTGACCCACTTTCAGAGGGACATTGGCTCTAGATGGCCCAGGACATCACCCAGAGGCCTATGACGACATCATGAGCATGTTGGCAGATGGACAAGGAAGTTGGCACATGTGGCAGCTTGGAGGAGCCCAATGAGGGCTAACGTCTTGCTTCAGGAGGCTACATTTTCCCTGATAAGGGCTAACGTCACCCTAGGAAGGGGTGACGTCTTACCTTTTTTTGCTTGATTAGGGTTTTAGTCTAGCATTTAATGTAAAAACAGTATAATTTTGATATTATGGCCTTGTCGACCTTTTTATGACCTAAAAAGTAAATTAGGTCATTGATACAATATATATTAAGGATTTTGATCCTCATTTTATCATCATAACTCATTCACTCCATAAGGAGGACTGAAATTTGCACCCTCTCTTGGTTATTTCGCTGGATTAAGTGATGCGCACTTGTTGAAGGAAGTGATTTTTGGCATTTATGGTGTTTCTCTTGAAGGAAGGTGTTACAACTAGGGTTTGCATGGTTATTTCTTGATGAATTGTAAGTATTTTTTCTGCAAAACTTCTTGAATGAATGGTTGTAGTTTAATTTCTTGCATGTGTTTATGAATTTTGCTAAATCAAAACCCTAGGTGACAAGCACACAAGTAGGTCCTTGTCTCATGTCCCCTGATAGAGAAACTTTCAGCCATTGAAGAAGGAAGAAAGAGCCTAGCCATAGCTACACACCCATTTCTTCTTTCTCTTTGCTAGCCGCACCAATTGAAAGCCAAGAAGAGTGAGACGTCCTTGGCCTAGGTCTACTACACTAAGGTCGTACTCTTTCTAGGGTTTGGTGAAAGGCCTTACTGTAGCAACACCTCACTTCATCAAACCCTCTTGTTTTGGTTATATGTTTATTCTTAAGCTAGCCGTTTTGTCGGAAAGGAGAAGAGAGAACGAGGCCTTGCTTTAGCAACACCAGAGTGAGCCTCTCTCCCCTAGGGTTTTGATTTTGAGACCTTGCCTTTGCAACACCTCAAAACGCTTCCCTCTAGTCCTTGAAATCTTGCCTCCTTCAACTCTTGCGTCCTTCACTTATGACTCCATTAACCCTAAGGCACTGATTTGAAAGTCCTCTAACGTTGAAGTGAAGCTGATCAAACAACTCTCTAAATACTTTAAATTTTAAACCCTAACCTACTAACCCTAAGTTGTTGACGTCATCATTTGTTATTTCATCTTTAATACAACAACATTTTGTTTTATAAGCAATTGAATGGTGATTTAGGCATTGAATGAAATAAAGTGTTGATTGGTTGTATTAAATTCTACATCGTTCTAGTATTTATTGGTGAAGTGACATTATTTTCATTGCTATATTGATAAACATTGACTTCGTCAATATTTATTGCCATATTGCTTATATATATTTATCAGATAGTCTTGTGAAGTACTAATCCATTGAAATATAGCTTGCATATATCAGCTTGTTGTTTTTTTGTTCCAGGCAACTGTTCTTCATTGGGGATTTACTTCATTATTCGTTGTTTAGCCGAGACTATATGTTTGGGTGGTGACTTGTGAAGAGGGAAAATCTTATCTTTGTCTCATTAGCCTTTTGCCTCCTCAAAACCCCAGGTCACCGGGGACGTCTCCCTTGGGCCTCACCTCCCTAAAGAGAAAGAACCATCCCATTGTGGTGACATTGGGTGGGATTGGTTCTTGTTACGCCAGTTTGGCCTTCAAACCTCAAGCTTGTATCCTTCCTACAAACTGTGCGATAACACCCACCATCAATAAACCTTATTAAAATACATGATCTACATTGTCCATGAATACTTTTAAGGCACTGGTCTCATTTACATATTTGCAAAGCCATATGCTTCACACTTTTATTTCAATCTTTATTTTGAAGCAATTTGATTTTACTTGCATTTAACAATTGTGTCTCAAGTATCCTTTTGTGCAAGTATATGTTTATGTATCTTGTGGTGAATAATTGATCTATGCATGCTTTTCTTTATGTTGGTTAATGAAAGAATAAACTCCTAGATTCATTTATTGTACTTGGATTAGTTTCAAGTCTTAATATATTTGTTAGGGACTACCCCCCTTGGCTTTGCTAGGAGTTGGCCTAGACGGAGGAGTTGAGGATTAGGTGACGGCACCTTAACTCTCACTTGCCCCCAAGGACACACCGAGTGGATTGAATATTTCTTCCACGTCTCCCAGGTGTGTATAAGGCGGCAACATTTTGGCGCCATTGTCGGAGATAAATCTTTCTATTCCCGGAGTATGACTTTTGATTTCTTTTTTGCTTTTTTCTTTGTTTGATGCTTCTTGTTTGTTTAGAATAAACTTGATCATCTGGCGACTCCACTTCAAAAACATTTGACAAAGTATTCTGCAAGGAGGAACTCAGGGTTTGCTTAGCTTCATCCTTGAACCCGAAGGTGTTTTTAGAGGAAGTTAGCCAAGTTTTCTTCTTGTAGGATCTGTTGACCACTTATTCAACTAGCAGGTCAACTCCATGTACCATGAAGATGTGCATCAACAGATGCAAACATGTCGAAGACTATTTGGTTCTACTGGGCAATTTATGCCTCCAACACATATTTTTGTAAACAGAATTTCCACACCCCTGCGTGGGTTAATAATGTAATAGGTCTGCATGGATTATAGTTAGGTCAGTTACTTTGGCATTTCTTCATTAGGAGAGTTCCTTTCCCTAAGGGTTTTTTATCCTCAAGTTATTAATTTGGCTTTTCAGCCTTGTTGTCGCCCTAATGCACACTTGCAGACGTGAGCTAAGTCCGGCTCACTTAGTGTGCCCTCGGAGACACAGTGTCTAAGTCCCTGCCCACATTGTCACCTTGACAGGAACTTCTTCCGTCTAGGCCTACTCCTAGGGAAGCCAAGGGGGGTTGTCCCTACGTTACTAAGTTGATTTTAATTACAAGTGTTCTAGGAGTTAGTTTTAATTGTTTATAGGCCAAAGGAGAAACTAGCCTATAT
>JZKD02S2124499.1:1356-19497 GCA_000966675.3 Picea glauca
GATAAGATAAACAATTTCATTCCCACATCTTCATATAAGGCATTGCAACACCATTTATTAAAGCAAAGGGAAACCTTCTTAACATGACGTCTAGCATCAATAATATTATTACTCTAAAAACAAGGCAAATTTTTAATTGTTTTTTCTAGAATCACATGTGGATAACCACTTATTGTAGAAAAATCAATCGGTTTATAAAGATCATCCATTTCTAAACTAGATTTATTTAAAAAAGAAAAGACTAACAGAAATGGACTGGGACCCAAAAATTAATAAGGATCCTGTTGAGAAGAAAGCTTGGCTAGCCTCCTCCAAAAACACCTTCGGGTTCAAGGATGAAGCTAAGCAAACCGTGAGTTCCTCTTTGCAGAATACGTTGTCAAATTATTTTTGAAGTGGAGTCGCCAGATGATCAAGTAAACAAGAAACATCAAACAAAGAAAAAAACAAAAGGGAAAACAAAAGTCGTATTCCGGGAATAGAAAGATTTATCCCCGGCAACGGCGCCAAAATGTTGTCGCCTTATACACACTTGGGAGACGTGGAAGAAATCTTCAATCCACTTGGTGTGTCCTTGGGGGCAAGTGAGAGTTAACGTACTGTCACCTAATCCTCAACTCCTCTGTCTAGGCCAACTCCTAGCGAAGCCAAGGGGGGTAGTCCCTAACAAAAATACTAAGGCTTGAACTAAGCTAAGTACAAGAAATTAAATTTAGGAGTTTATTATTGATTCAACAATCAACCATAAATTGAAATACACATAAACCAATTATTCATCCACGATATAACATCAAGCATATATTTGCATAAAAGGATACTCAGGTATGTTTGTTAGATGCAAGTAATTTTAAAGTTGTTTCAAATAGATATCAAATGTAAAATGAAGCCTGTGGCTTTGTTGAGTGTAAACAATGAGACCAGTGCCTTAAAGAGAATCGTGGGCAATTTAGTTCGTGTGTTTTATTACGATAAATTGATGTTGAATTAATGAGATGGTTTGGGCCTCCTTATGTATCATTCACCAATCTAAAACTTACTGACTGGGTGTGCCGCAGATCCAACAAGGTGAGCTGCCAGGTGATTAGACACACGACACCCAGGGTAGAGGTCTTAGACAAATGATACCACTTAGAGATTGTCCTAATTAATCTATCAACCACTGACCAGCCCAACATGTATGAAACTTACTTCCAGCAGATCGAGACTAGCTCGCAACTGGAAGGGTTAGGAACCGCGCTGAGAGATGAGGGGAATTTGTTTATTTTAAACAAGAAGTAAATAACTGAAATTGAAATGTGAGACTAATTACTAATCCACACCGACCAGGCCTCTTTCGAGGAGCTGAGGGGATGGTTTATTTGCCAACTTGGAATTGCAAGATGTAAAACTAACTAGTAGTTAAATTTGTTACTTTCCAAAAATGAAATCTAATCTATGTGAAGATTGCAGTGTTTTGTGATGAATTGAAAGATTTCTTTTAGCTTATCTTTAGTTATGAAAGTTGAATTTAAGCTAAAATTGCAAAATTGAGACAAACACCAAAAACATCGTTCCCCCAGGGGGGATGAAGAGTGAGAGTTTGTAGCCCCAATGATTTTATTAAATAACTTGCACAAATCTTTATGGGAGTGACTTGTGACCATTCATTAGGGGGGTCACAAGTCTTTACAATGTTTTACAAACGTTTATTGTAGAAAGGGGGTGCCCCCGGGGGTCTTGGATGCTCCAAATCCGCCCAAAACGGACAAAATTTCTCTTATTTGTTTGCAATCCTGCACAAAACAGCAAGAAAACAAAGACAAAAGATGCCCAAAAACACTTTGTAAATGTCTTTGGTTATTAGTAGGAAAGCCCCAAAATTGACTAAGTAAACTAGCGTAAAAATTAACAAAATGAACTAAGAAGAGCAAGCTAAAGAGTTTGTCTCCTTAGGGTCTTTTTCTGCTGTTTTAAAACAGCGATATAAAGGCACTCTAATTGCCGAATATGGAATTAAAAGCCTTAGGAAAAGACCTATCCTCTAACTTCTAAATTTTTTGAAAGAAAAGCATGCTAAAGGAGATTTTTCCTATGCTAGATCTAAGTATTTAGATGAAACTTGAAAGTACAAACTTGGATCTAGTTTATCTTATGCATGTACACTTAGATATTCAGAAATTGGATTAAATATAGAGCTAAGCTACTTGCATTTCCAACAAAGTAACCAAAAATTTTAGATTTAAAGAAAATTTGAGATAAGGGAGAAAAAATGCCGAACGGAAGCCAACTTTGGGCTATGGAGTCTCTTTGATGCACTCGAAGAGGGAATCCTTCCGATTAGATGGAATTGAAAGTGTTAGAAGCTCAGCCTAGAGTCTTCCACTCCTCCAAATTAGAGGTCCTGTAAACTTAACACAAATCTTACAAGAAACTGTTAAAAGTAGATGCATCTACTTCCTACACATTCAATCTAGAAAACACGAATTCAAGCAAGAATGGCATGGAATCATAGATTAAATATGCTAAAGAAGATCTAGTAATGCAAGCAAGCTCACTAATATCTTATTAAAAGGTTACTAACAGATATAATTGCAAAAAAGGAAGTTTACCATAATCTTTTTTTTTTTAACAAAATCGGTTATGAGGCTTTATTATAAGTGGCAGAGGGGGCTGCCAACCCTTACATATTCAAAATCAGAGCTGCTGCTCTGTTTACAAGCTTCTTGCCAACAAGCCTATTAAACTTAACCCAACAGTTACATGCCGAAAATCTCAGATACTTAAACTTTGAACTTTACACTACCAACTGGTCTAATGGAGGTCCTCATAACTCCTGGTTCTAGCGGTCGTGAGCTCCACCGAGCTGCTTCATTGCTCTTTCTTGAAAGAAGCCTCAGCAGTTGCTTCTGATATCTTGCCGAGGGCCTTGGTGAGCTCTTCCACTTGAAGTTCCAGCTTATTGAGTCTCTTTCCCAGGTCTCCCATCAGATTAGCCGTATCCTTCAGTCCAGTTTGGATTTCGTCTGAGAGGTCATCCTTGATATCCTGCATTTCCATTGTGAGCATTTCCCATTTCCGCTGGGATGTAGACGCCTTTATACTCTACAGCTCCGCCCTGATTAGCTCAATACGCTCCTTCGTGGTGAGGCCTGGTTTGGACGCAGATTCCATTTTGCCGGCTCTCTGAATCGATTCCAGCACAGGAAGACACGAAATTCCAACACAGCAATGCGTTTGGTGATGAGAACAGGCAGCCGAGGCTTCCGATTTTAAAGAGGAACAGAGCCTCCTCCTCGAGATTCCCCACGATCCGAATCGGATTGCAAATCTCTGCTCAAGATATCTCTCGTCCCCCATGACTATGATGGTTCTGGAGTTCGTCCGACCATTCAAGTAGTTCACGTGTAGCTTCAGAGCACGGGATCCAAAATGATTATGGGATGGGTTGAAGGGGCATTTCCTCATTCGTCTTTAGGAGCCCTTTGCGCAGGAGTGAGCCACTGTTTGCTTGCAAGTCAGCTTGCCCATTCAAGGATCTTAGCACGTGGCTCACATGATATTCTTTGAACTGCAACAGGAGGAGAGAAGATTTTCTGTACACCTGAGCCAGAGTGCTGTCCTTAGGAGGCTTTTTAGTGTTGAGTGCTTCCACAACCTGCTTAGAGTCTCCAAAGATCCTAATTGCCTGGATTCCTAAATTGCCTGATTGAGACCTTGCCAAAGCGCAAGAAATTCCGCTTGGTTGTTTGAGGCATGGCCTAAACCCCATGCATACTCTTTATGAATTTTGCCGGAAGGGTCCAGAATGACTTCCCCACCTCCTGCCTGCCTCGGGTTGCCTTTCGAGGCCCCGTCAAAGAATAGGCACCATTCCTTGAGCGACGACCTCCACTGAAGAAATTCCTGCTCCATCCTTATCTCCCATTTCCGAATTTGCAGAGGTTTAATTTGATTAATGCCAGAAAGGTCCTGGCTGAATTCCTTAAGCCATCTGCCTTCCTCCTCCGAGAGTGGGGCTGAGTTCCTGAGGTTGACCTTGCCTTTTAAGGCTTCTGCCAACATCGTCCTGGCTTTAATTGCCACTTGGGAGGGCAGTCTTCCGACTTCATTGAAAATCCTGTTGTTCCTTTCCAACCAGATCTTCCAGTAGGTGAATTTGGGGATCCACATCCAGGCTATTTTGAGAAGATGCTTTTTGCTCAGGTCAAAGGGGGATAAAGACTGCCAGTTGCTTAAAAAAACCGAGGCCGGAGTGGGAAGATTTGGACAGGCTACCCCTATAAGGAGGCCCCAAACTTCTTTTGAGAATTCACACTCTAAGAGTAGATGCTCAGGGGTTTCTTCTTTAATTCTGCAAAGAGGACAGCGGGAGGGGCCCTCCCAGCCCCTCTTTTTAAGGTTGTCGAAAGTTAGGATGCTGTTGTGAGTCAAGGTCCAAGCGAAATGGTCAACTTTGGGAATTGATGGGAAGCTCCAGATTGCTTTCCATGGCCCTAGGTTAGCGGGGACCCAAGGAATGTTTAGGGCTGCCTTATAGCCTGCTGAGGCTGTATAGTTCCCTGTGGGAGAACCCCAACCTCGTTTATCTTTGAACCTGGCACTAATCGGAGCCTTCCCATGGAGATACTCTAGAAGGGTCATAGCTTCTTCGTGGAGCTCCTCCGGATAGCACCCCAAGTTCCAACCTTGCCAAGAAAGATGAATATCACTTTTCCAAAGGGAGATATCCCAAAGAGTCTTACGGTTGTTGGCTAGGAGCCAATCCCCAATACGCTTAATTTCTCAGACTCCTATGAGTGGTTGATCTCCAAGGATGGAATCCTCCATGATACTGATTTTTTCTCCATTTCTCGGGATCCAAGTGAGATGTGGCTGAAAGAAAGCCAGAGCTCGAAGACATAGATAGAAAATTGGGGAACCTTTCGTTTCTTTGGGGGGTCTCTCTAGGCAGCGATCTCTGTCTCCTCAAAAATATTTTTTCCTGAGTATTTGCTTGCTCCAGGTTCGTTTCCCAGTGATCATTCGCCAAAGTAATTTGCCTCCCATGGCAAGATTATGGACAACCACGTCTCTTATATTCAGTCCCCCTTCCAACTTTGGTTTCTTGATCTTATCCCAGTTAATTAGATGGAGTTTTCTCGCACAATTCTTACCTCCTTCCCACAAGAAGCTACGCAACATTGCATCGATTTTGTTTGAGATTGTTTTGGGGGCGAGCAACACCGAGCACTAGTATATAGGAAGGCTGGAGATGACAGAATTCATCAGCACAACTTTTGCCTGCCCTAGTTAGCCAATTGGCTCCCCATGCTTGTATCTTGTGTTTTAGCTTATCCACCAAAGGCAGCCAATGCGCCACCATAGCCCGGCCTTTGAAAATCGGGATCCCGAGGTAAGTGAAATTATCCCAAACTGAAATGCCTTCCATGTCAAGGATGCGTCCTAATTGCTGCAGTTCCCGGGGGGTGCAATTCCAGCCAAAGATTTTGCTCTTATGGAAGTTAATTTCGCTGCCAGAGCAAACTTTGTAGAGGTCGAGTTCCGACTTGAAGTGCCGGGCTGTTTTAATACTGGCCGTGCCTAATAAAAGGGTGTTGTCTGCAAATTGTGCGTGGCTTACCTCGTTAGTTGAAGGGGTAATTCTGATGCCAGGAAGGGTTCTGTTTAGGAGACAGCTCTGCAGCTGGAAGCTTAGCACAGCTGCTTGTAAGACATAGAGCATGGGGGAGAGAGGGCAGCCTTGTCTGAGCCCCCGAGTGGCTTGGAAAAACCTAGCAGGGCGCCCATTAATCAAGGGGGCGATCCACGGAGCAGAGATGCAAGCCTTAATCCACCCCCTAAACTTTTGGGAAAACCCAAATTTCCACATTACTGCAAACAAGAAATCATGTCGGACCCGGTCAAAGGCATTGGCTAGATCCAATTTGACCACCATTCCTTTCTCTTTTTTTTTATAGCTTGTGTGGATGGCTTCCTGAACTAGGATTATATTATCGAGAATTTGTCTCCCTCTAACAAAGCCTCCCTGGTTTTCCGGGATCAGTTTTGGCAGTATTTTCTTGAGTCTGTTTGCTATTATCTTAGTGATAATTTTGTATCCGGTGTTGCAGAGAGAAATCGGTCTGAATCTGTTAAAATTCTTTGCCCCCTTCTCTTTTGGTATGAGAGCTAAAAAGGAAGAATTAGTGCTGCCTCCTAATTTGTTGCAGTTTTGAGATTTCTTGACCATCTTACATAAGTCTTTTTTGATGATATTCCAACAAAGAGTATAAAAACGAGCTGTGTAGCCATCTAGCCCAGGAGCCTTGTCTGGATGCATGCTGAAAACAACTTTTTTAATTTCCTTATCACTGATTGGCCTGCTCAGCATCTCATTCTCTTCTTCAGTAACTAGTTCGGGTACCTCTGATAGCGGATAAGCGTGCGAGTCCAAATCTTCCATTGCTGTGGCTGAATACAGATTTTTAAAGTAGTAGTGAGCGGCCTCCTTGATGTTGTGCGCGTCCCTGTGAACTTGGTCCTGCCAGTGAATTTCGTCGATGGAATTATGATTTATCCTTGATTGGGTGTGCTTATGAAAGAATGCTGTATTCTTATCGCCTTCCTGGAACCATAACGCCCTTGACTTCATTCTCCAGTAGGTCTCTTCTGCTCTGCAACTTTTATGAAACTTACTTTGAATTTCAGCTTCCTGACTGAGAATAGCCTGGGTGATATGAGTCTCTTCCATAACCTGTTGGTGGCATTCCAAGGTTTCCTGTGCATGTTTCCTCTCCTCCAGAGGCGAGACTAGTTTTTTGCCCCACGATTTGAGAATGGTTTTAAGGCGTTTGAGTTTTTCTTCCCACACATAGAAGGGAGATCCAGTAACAAGGTCTTTCTAGGAGTGGTGAACCAGATTGAGAAACTCGCCTTGTTCTTGCCATAAAGGGGTAAACTTGAACGGAATGGGGCCTAGAGCAGCGCTAGGGCGAAGAGATAGGGCTATGGGTTTATGATCAGAAGTGTAATGAGGAAGTACTTTAGAGAAGGCTCTCAAGCCGAGAGTAAGGAAAGAGGACTAAATAAGAAACCGGTCTAGCCTGGCAGCTATGTGGCCAGGGCCTAATCTTTTATTTGTCCAAGTAAATTTGCCATTTGTTGGAGGGATGTCCTCCAGCTCCCATTCTGACATCATATCTTCCACCTATTCTCTGGAGGGGTCTCGAACAATAGAGCCCCCTTTCTTCTCAGCCAGCGAAAGGGTGATGTTTAGATCCCCTGCCACTACTATATTCTCGGTATGATGACTGTTAAGAAACCATTGTAAAGAATCCCAGCAATCTTTCTTCTCATTGATTAAGACGGGAACATACAGATTGAAGAGGCTTACCTGGTGATCAGATCCTTTGTGGTTCAACTTGGTGTATATCCAGTGTGTGGTGTCGAATTCTTCAACTAGCTCCAGCTTAGACGAATCCCAGAAGGTTGCTAGCCCCCCGGAGGCTCCTCTGGCGCTGACTGCCTTTCTTGGGCCCTTCTTCCAAAATGAATGGCTTGTCCTTAGGAGGTCATTCTCCTCCAACTTTGTCTCCTGGATAAGGAGGACTTCTGGTTTTTCAAGCCTTACTAAATCTCTCAAGGCTTCTTCTTTTATTTTACTCCCTAGTCCTCTGCAATTCCAGGAGACGTATTGCATTATTTATTTGGAGGAGGAGGAAGCCCACCTTTCGGTGTTTTCCCCGGCTTTGCCACTGATCTGGTGTGCACCATTTCAGGGAGTGAGTACTGAATACCTTGAGCCACTTCCTTAGTAGCTTGCTCTTCTCTTCGTTTCTTCTCGGTCTTCCTACCTCTGTTTGGCTGCTCCGGAGTGCCTTTTGGACTGCTTGCTTCTCCGTCTTCCTCATCCGGGATCTCCGTATCTGTGTTCGAGTTCAGACTAATATATTCCTTGCCCGGGCTAGATCTCTTGGCGGGCGAGTTTGGTTCCGGTGGAACCAGTGGAGGGTCTTCGTCTCCGTCTGTTCCATCTGCAGTGCCTGGGTTCGTTTGTGGGCCTTCTTGAACTTTTTGAGAGGGTTGACCGTCTTTTATGGATTCCCGATTCCTTTTGTCCTTTCCTCTGGCATTGTATGAGTTTTTCCCTCTCTTAGCTTTCTGCCAACCTTCTGCATCCTCTTTCCCAGTGATTTTCTTTTTAGGGCAGTTCCTTTGAAAGTGACCATGCTCCTGACAGTTCCTGCATTTGAAGGGCAAATGCTCATAATCTAGTTTCTGGTAATGGGTCCACGTTCCAACCGAGAGTTTTACTGCTTCAGGAAGCCCTGCCTCCAGATCTACTTCCACACAAATTCTTGCACAGTTATACTGCCCTCTGTGGTCAGCTCTGTCGATGTACCTTCCAACTCCATTCCCTATCCTTTGCAGTGATTCAGAGTCCCAACAATGCATCGGAAGGTTAGGTAATCTGACCCACACCGACACTTCTTTAGGCGTGTCCACCAGAGGGTCAAAGTCCGGTGTCCATTTGTTCAAGTAAAGTCCCTGCGTTCCCATAAAATAGGGACCGTTCCTGAAAATTAGGTCCCGATCCTCTTCAGAGATAAATTCGAATACAAAAAACCCACGCCCCACCGGGTAGCAGGTAACCCCTTGAGTCAGATTTGGTTTCCAGTTTCGCTGGATCCAGTCATCCGTGGTTTTGGAAGACGGCCATAGGCCCATAAACTGACCCACGAGTCCACGTTGAGCCAGAGCCAGGGCGATCTTCATTGGTCTTTCTTCTGGAAGTACGATTTCCGGGATCTCCTCCAGTTTTTAATGAATTTCGGAATCAAAGGAGCAGCCGATTGTTTACCTCTGCTGTTGACCAACCTGCGAAAGGCCTCTTCGACCGGGATATGCGGAGGAGGGACCGCCGCCCCACCCCCTAGCACCGCCATGGAAACGCTCAGCCCTCGCACCAGGCTCAAACCCTAAATCGCTCGAAACTTGAACTAAGCCATATGCATATTTCACAAGAATATTGAAGAAACAATTGAAGTTTACCATAATCTTAACACATCCACAAAGAAGAATTGTATCCACACATTGGTACAAGACACCAAGATTGACCTCCAAAGTCTTCAAGTTTTATTTCAACAACCCGAGAGCGTATTACAACAACATAACTTTACATAACCAGATCTGATGACAAAGGAAGAGCTAACTCCAATATATAGCAAGAGGGTGAAGAAGCCAAGTGAAGGAGGGCGCACCACATGGAGAGGGAGGGCGCACCACTTGGAAGGGAAAGGGCAGCCAAGTGTAAGGAGAGGGCAGCCAAGTGTCCCACAACTCCCATGGATGACAAGTGTGAGCTCTTGGAAGAGGAGGAGGGCGCCACCTCTCAAGAGGTTGGCTGCCCCCTTTGAGAATGCACCACCTCTCAAGAGGGGCACACCTCCTTAAGGAGCACATGTTAAATCATCACACCACTTGTCCCACTTTATTTCAATCATATCAATATTGTCTCCTTTGACTGCCACCTTGACTTTCTAGGCTTTATTCACCCAAAACATGTTAAGACATGTTTCTCAAATTTTAGCACTTGCTGATTTTTTATGATTTTATTCGACTTTTTTGGGTTTTTTGGAGTAAAATTGATTTTAAGTGATTAAAATCACTAATTTTACTCAACTAAGTGGATACTTAGGTAATATGGATGCTCTAGGTTCAAAAATGAACACCCCCATGGCATATTAAGTCCCCTAGTACCACTTTTTTAATACATCTTTATTTTTTAATTAAAAATTGCCGAATTCTGACAAATTTTTAATTAACTGAAAAAATTAAAAAAACGTAAGTGGGACTTAGCACATTTCCATAAGACTCTAGGAGTATATTTAGCATGGTAATATACATTAGACACTAGGCTTAGATCCATGCTTAGGACTAACCATGGGAATATACTCCAGCTCTGGAGGGATTGAGTGAAAAAACTCATAAATTATAAATTGCCTGAATGGAAAAATATAATAAACAAGTGAAAAGACACTCCAGAGTATAACTCATGCTTAGAACTAAGGTGGCTAAGACCTTTTACAAGTTCATCATGCAACATCTCTTATTACAATTTTTATGGAAACGTGAAAAAGGTTGGTCTTAAAAACGAGATGAACTTCTGAACTCTGAATTTTGAACATTAAAATGTTCAATCTTTTGTGGCTCGCTGAAAATCCATCCTAGTACAACTTGGTGGATAACAGGGACCACATGCCGGATCACGATGACTTACCTTTGGAGGCCTAGAAGACATCATGGATGACATGACCTAGCCCTCACATGCTAAACAACTTGCCTAGGAAGGGAAAAACGTCACTTCTTGAGGCTTTATGTCACCTAGGGCTAGGGTTTGGTGGTGATGGAGGTATTTCTCATCGACACATGGCACGTTTTGAAGGAAGAAGGCTTTGAACCATGAAGAAGAGGCTTGGATGAAAGACAAGTGGCCTTTGGAGGCCTAGCCATGCTTCCCCAACTCCAACGACTTGCTCCAAGTGTCAAAACGTCTCCCTAAAGGGGTGATGTCATCTTATTTTAGGGTTTCTAATGTGTAAAAGTGTGAATTAAATATTATTATTTGGTTTAAGGGGTAAGATAAGGGGTTTCTAATGTGTAAAAGTGTGAATTAAATATTATTATTTGGTTTAAGGGGTAAGATAAGGGTTGTTGACCCCTTATCTTATGTTTTACCCCAACTAAGTGGACAAACTATGTTTTAAACTTTTTGTATAAATAGAGATCATGTGAATCTCGTTTGATAACATAAGTCTCCTATTGTGAGAAGTATTTGGCTGAAATTTGTGCCCTCCTTGGGCAACCTTCTCTCTCTTTTACTTTTTATCTTCGTCTCTTTATGATATTTGTGGAAAAAGTAGTGCGCTACCCTTCTTGGAGGTTTTCTTTGGCATGTGTGGTGGATTTATCTTGGTAAAGAGAGGTGCATCTTGTCATTTCTTGATGCTAGGTAAGGATTTATGTTGTTGATGCTTCATTTCTTAGTCACAAGTTTGATTTCCTAGATTTTTTGGGGAGTATAAGGATTTACAACCCCACCATTATCTATCATTTTTTGTCTAGTAGTTATTTGTTGCACAAGGTTTTACTAGGAGAAGTAAAAGGGTTCACACCCTCCTAGTATCTCCTAGCTTCGCATTTGCTTGCCTTGGGGAGTAAGAGGGTTTACACCCCCAAGGAGATAGCATTGTTTAGCTCTCTATTTACTTGACTCCATAACCCAATAGCTAAAGGCACTAGTATAATCGCATTGGAAAAATAAAATATTGCATTGGTTAATGTGAAATTTTATGTTTTGAAGGCTGTCTAAGTTGGAATCAATTCTTTGTTCTATAAGCTTGATTGAGCCACTAGGGCATCATCTTTCCTTAAGTATTTATTTCTGCTGTTATAAAACTTCATCTACATCCATTAGGGCTGCAGAAACCCTAACACTTTTTCTTTCATAACTTGCTTTTCAACCGTCAAAATTTGCCAAGAGTTTGCCACACTTATCTACTTGGTTTAGCACAACTTTTGGGTGGATTCTTTGTGAGTTTTGGTAGTTGGATTTACTTCTGTAACAACTAGTTTGCTACAGCCATAAGGCTGCAAAATATCTCTGCAAAAACCTTTTGTTACAGCCTTGTTTCATTGCTGAAGTCTTGTGCTTTCATTCTTGAGTATCACTAGTGTTTATCTAACTTATCTCTAGCATCTTTCATTGGACTTTTAACAATTGTTTGGCAGCTCTAATACTTATTCCTTTGCTGATATACATTTTTGTTTACTACTGCAATTAGGGACAACAAGCTTAACTTGCTTGTCCACCTAACGTTCTACATATATGCTTGGCTTGTTCTTGTGTCTCGGGCATGTACAACATTCTTCACAATTGTTCTTATCTCTTGGCAACCATTTTCTACCACTTAGACACTTTCCAAAGCCCTTCCGCATCTTCTACCTTGACCTATAGGGGGACCTTCCTTCATCACTTCACTTTTCATCTCATTCCCCCCGTGAGGTGATTCCATCATCTCTAAAGTGACGGGAATACTTGCCTAAGGTGACAGTGGGTAGGTTTTCTCAAAGTTGTCTCCGTTTGGTGGTTGGGTCAGGCTTTGCCCAACCTACAACTTGTGTGATAACATGGACCAAAATCAAATCTTTGGGGGCACGCACTACAAAATTAGGTTGAGGTAACAATGAAGAAAGGGAAGAGAATTTGTGGTGATGAAAATTTGTATGGAATCTTACATGTTGTAATGTCCCCATTTTTGGATTCCCCTGTTCTGCAGTCAGAGGTGACCTTACGAGTTTATGTCAGCCTAATCAGAGGAGTAAAATGATGATAACAGTGAGTTCGGGCAATTTGGCAAAGTTATATGGGGCCTAGGCTAGTCCATTCACCATCTTCCATCATCAGGATCATTTCCACACAGTTCTCTCTTGGTTCCGTGGCATTCCGACAATTTCTGTAATTTTGGGTTATTATTGAGCRTACTTTAATTAAATACACAAAAGGTATTATTTGGATCATATTATCTGAGGGAATACCTTCGTGTAATAACTTGTTGGGGTAGGGACGAAAAGATCTYAAGGTTAGGATGAYGAGAAAGGGACTTCTGACATCTGAGAATGTCTCAAAAGCCAATTAATCACTTTCTGACATAAAAAGGGGTTTAAAAAGGGTTATAAAGTGATTTTAATCTTCATGTGGATTTGGTSAAAGAGAGGAAAGATATAGAAGGGGTTCGRAGAAGTATAAAGGAAGGGTAGCACTTCACCTTCCTCATTATGATTTGAACTCTTGTCTGAGTGCTCTTGAGAGCCAAGTTTTCGTTAGGGTTTGGAAAAACCCTTCCATTGTTGGTCTAGTTTCGGTGGTGCAATACCCACCCACTAGCTAGACAAAGAGAGGGAGTCCATCCAGGGTTCTCAATTGGAGCTTCATCTTGTATTTGTCTTCAATGGAGGAGTGCAGTGAATTGCCAAGAGAGTTGGTTTGTTCTTTGTAGGATTGGAGGGTTGAGTTATCATTTAGAGAAGCCTTCCTGAGGGTTGATCTCATATTTTGCAAGTCTATATTAGCTAGAGAGAGACCGTGGGCATTTATGGTGGATCATGACATTTGGAGGGCCGATTTCACTCCCAACTCATCTGTGAGAGTTCGTGGGGGTTTCACAAGCTGGTCGTGAAGCCTAGGAGTGGCCGCGAGCTGTCTAGAAGGGCTGCGAGTCACTAAGTGAGGCTGCGGGTTCAAGAAAAGGGAGTCAAGGGCTCCACTTACAGATCATGGGGCATCTGGACAGGCCGTGTGGCCATTAGCAGCAGGAAGAGGGGACGATTTCCTCTATTGAGCGGGGTGACAGTAGTTCGCCAGGGTCTAAAGGCTTGGGAAGCCATAGAGGAGGATGCCTCATCTATTGGAAAGGACAGTGGCATTTATCACAGGATTGGCTTTGAATTTATGGTGTTTTTATTGATATATATTGCAGTTGTTGTAGCAGCTAGTTATTTTGTACTATAGATCAATCCATAATAAAATGCCAATGCTATTTCTTCCATTTCTTGTGTATTTTGTTTGCATGCGATTTGTTTGACCAAATGTTTATGGAGATAACATATGCAAACTGCTCATAGAAGGTTAACTATTAAATTATACCATAAGGGGACATATGAATGCAAACTGTTTGACAAATATTCACAATAAAAAACTGCAGTAAAACACAGTAATTGGACAACAAGCACTAAAATCCTAGCCAAGTATAATTGGGAATATTATAGTGGTATCATAGCTGGTGATCTTGCTAGCCTGTGTATGCATAAGACATGGATGGTTTACAGAAGACTAGAGGTGAGAAATCAACAGTGCATTCCAGGGGAAAAGGTTTGTCTTGACGAAACCCCAAAGCCAGAAAACTACCAAATTACCATAGCTTTGTAACAACCATAATGCAGTGGTTTAAGAAGATAAATATGGAACATTTGGTTGAACTTTTGAGGAAGTTGGAGGAAAATAAATACATGCCTAACTACCGGGAGTATTTAACATTGGGTGAGGAGATCCCTGCAGTTTTACCCTTTAAAGACTATTACACCCTCAAGCATAGAAGTTGGCCCAAGGATTTGGACGAGGATTACTTTAAAGGAACAAGGAAAAAATTGATGAGAGGTGAGTAGGTGGAGGAATATGCATCTAGACATGAGGAGGATGTATGCATAGAGGAAGACCAAACAACAACCTATGATACATCATCAGAGTTGACCAATGAGGCCGATGACACTAGTGTGTTGGATGGGTATACCTCTAATGAATCAATAAAATATGAGGATGCAACATCTTATGATGACTATAATGAAATGTTCCAATCAACCGATGTTGAGGATCAAACATCTTTCATTGAGTATGATGCTTATGATGAGGATAGTTCAAGCATGATAACACCTACACATGATGAGGATTCAATACCCTATTTCATTTATGATGCCGATAATGATGAGGATGTGACTGTACCTCGACATGATGAAATTGAACAAAGACCCATAGCATTGCAAGATTTGGAGAATTGATTATTGGTCACAGAGGAGCAAGTTGTGCAAGTATTGACGAGGGTAGATGGTTCCCATAAATTTATTGAAGACCTTATGTGGAGAACTCCGTTGGAGGAGAGACAAAGGGGAGTTGTAGATGGCGTCACTAGTACTCAATTGCGCATCATCAAAGAAGCACAAGAACAGATGAAATCCTATTACCTGCAATTTTTCATGGATAGGGACCTTTCTCTTAAGTTCGCCGAGGACAAGGAAACGGAGGTTAAGGAGCTTTGCTACCAGCTGAGTTGGGCACGCTCTTCATCATTGACAGCTGTGACACATGAAGGCATGAGTGGAACTCGTGATTCAAGGGAGGAGCCTCTTGTGATGATCCTGCACGAGGACCATTCAGAATTGCAGGTGCTTGAGGAGAGGTTTGACGCAGAGGGTTTTGACCATGTGCATGTTTTACATTGTGGGGATCATGAGTTGCTTATGTTGGAGAGCCCACTAAAGGCTCAAGGATTAGCTACGAAGGAGATAGTCGAGCACATCCGTCGTGGACCATCCCACAAGGAAGTATATGCATCCATGGATTGGGTAGATAGGTATATGAAAAACTTGGGTATGCTCTAGGATACAGGTTCATGCGACATCAATTGAGTGATGGATACTGTAGCGCCTACAGGGTATAGGATGATATAGTACGATTCAGTGATAACCAATAGAGTGTAGGGGTATTCATTGGCACGAGGTAGTGTACAGTGGAGTTGTGGGGTGTTTCTGCCAAGGAGACCTCCTGACAAAGTCCTCGAGTATACCATTGAGCTGAGGTTTCCCAGGATCGGTGAGCCTCAAGGGGCGGCATATACCTTGATGATAGATCTTCATATGGGATATCATCAGATTAGGATCAGGGAGCAGGATAGGCACATGTCTACTTCCAGACTTCATTATGATCTCTTGGTCGTACCTTCGGAGTTGACCAATGCACTAGTCACTTTCTAGTCTTGCACGTAGTGGCAATAGCATCTAGTGCTGTTATTTGATGCCTTCAAAGTATACAACAGGACAAGAGAGGATCATTGGAGTTAGTTGGATGAGACAGGGGGCATTGTAACCAATGCACAGGAGGAGATCCAGACTTTGTTGGATCGGTTCACAGAGATTTTAGCAGGCATTAGGAGTGGCAGACTTCCAATTTACTGGAATCCTGGCATTCTTCAGAGTGATAGACTGCTTCAGATGATGAGGATGATTGACAGGATCGTGTTAGTGATTAGACCACGTCATTGTGGGGATGTTGTGAGAGGAGTTGTTGAGCTTTGGCGAGATAGATTTTCCCTCACGATACCTAGGATCGAGTCGATCTACAGGTTGGATGACTTTGACTTCACTAAGATGTTTTGGCGAGGCATGATCCAAGGTAGTGAGTTCAATCCTTTCATGGATTTGAGCTTGGGGGTCCATGAGAGGAGAGCACAGTCTGAGTATGGCGGTTGGATGGTTATGATTAGGTGGGTGCAGAGTCAACATGATGGCTCCTCTCAAATATTAGCTTGGGACCGTGGGAATGCAATGTTTGACAGCTCGACAGCTGGTACAGATGTGATGTCTAGTTTTCTCCTTCCAGAGATTACTCTTGGGATGCTTAGGATTGGTTTCTTGGAGGAATGGTTTTCTAGGGAGTTGATAGAGTTTACACAACTTATGATTGCCTCGCTTATCAGGGGCAGTCAAATAGATTCTTGTATTAGCACCTTGCAGATTGGTGCTATGAGTAGAGGGTGCTTCACATCATACAAGCCAGTTTGGGACCCTGGTGACTTTATCATTTACAGGCAGGTCTGAGAGAGGTTCGCATGGAGAGACGTTGCGGAGGAGTGTACGACTTGTCAACAGTACAAGTTGGGGCATGTTATGGCACAAGTTGTAGGTTGGGAAAAGCCCGACCCAACCAAGAAACAAGTGCTACAACTATGGGAATCCTACACCCAATGTCACCTCGATGTAGGTCCTGCACTTCAAGGGTGACTAGGTCACTCTAGGGAGGCGATCCCGGTGACCCTAGGGGGATTGAGACAGAGATGGAAGGAAGTGGAAATGGAGAGTCTAAATGGAATGAAGGGTAGGGAGAGATGCCTTGTAAGTCAAGCAAAGGCTTCCCCACAAGTGTAGTGCTTTTTCGGATGATTGTACCTGCCCGCGACACAAGAAAACACACCTTGCAATAGTATATGTTAGTTGGATCAGCAAGTTAAGCTTGCTGTCCTCGATTTGCAGCAATAGATGACAGTATAAATCAGCAAGAAAAAGATAATATAATCTGCTCAATAAATGCTAAGATCAAGTAGAAAATTCAAGAGAAAGACTAGCAATTGACTAGCTAAACTCAAGATGAAAAACCAATACTCTTAGCGCAAAAGGTAAGGCTGTTGTAACACTTATCTGTAGCAGATTATATCAGCCTTATGGATGTAACATTCAATGTATTATTGCGAGAAAATCAGCCACTAGAATTCCCTCAAACTTTGCCCAAAAGTGCGTTAGGATAAGTAGAATAAGTGTACAAAATTTGAGCCAAAACCAGTGGTTGAATAAAGAATTATTTGAGCAAGTATGTTAGAGTTTCTGAAGCCCTAATGGATGAAGATGCAAATTTGTAACAATAGAAATAAGTATTCCTTGGATGAGGACGCCCTAGTGGCTGTGAGGTGCCCAAGGCACAAGGAAGACAATCCACTTTTGCAAGAAGTAAAAAGACCGAAATTCACGTTTCCCAATGCAATAATTTTATATCTCCAATGCAACAAATCAATGACTACTGTCTTTAATATTGGGTTAATGGAGTCACAAGGAGCTTAGAAAAGCTACCTCCGTGGGGGTGTAAGCCCTTTTACTTCCCAAGGCAAGTTTCTCTAAGCTAGGGTTTAAGCTAAGAGGGTGTATGCCCTTATACTTCTCTTAGCAAATCCTTGATCAATGAGATGAAGCAAATAACAATGGTGAAAGCTCTAGTGGGGGTGTATGCCCTTATACTTCCCACTTAGCTCCTAGCATAAAACACTTGAACTTGAAATAATGATAGCATAATAGTAGAAAACCATACCAAGATCAAGAGAAATACCAAGACAATTCACCACAAGAACTAGAAATGCATCATCCAAAGCTAGTGCTAGGCCTTCTTCCACCAACCATTCATAAAATCATCCATACACAAGTGCACAAGAGATACAATAGCCAAGGAGGTCAAAATTTCAGACCAAGTCCTCTTGTGAGAGAAAAGTTATGATTTAAAATGAGATCTTATGATCTCTATTTATACAAAAATTAGCCAACATGGCTTATCCACAAAATAAGGAGTAAAACGCAAGATTAGGGCTCAACAACCCTAATCTTGCCCCCTCAACACAATAATATTAAAAAATTCACTTAAAATTTAATCTTCTGCACAAATTAAACCCTAATTAAGGATGACGTCACCCCTTGACGTTTTGCCACTTTGAAGAGGTCGTTGGTGTTGGAGAAGGATGGAAGGGCCTCCCAAGGCCATGTGTCAAGCATCTAGATGATCTCTTCTTGGTGAAAACCCTCTTCTCCTCAAAA
>JZKD02S2124499.1:100125-129710 GCA_000966675.3 Picea glauca
AATCAATTATATTATTTACAATATTTTTAATTTGAATTCTATACTTTGAATTTTGTACTTTCTGAATACAGTCCCAATGTGTGTTGTGTGCTCGATCATCATATGTGCATGCATATCTGGTTGAACTTCTTCTTGTCGAAAATCTCTATTGACATTATCATCGTTTCTTTCTCCAATATTTGCACGTTCTTGTTTCTTTCTCCGATAAAGCTCTTTCCTTTGTTCGATTTGGCGAGTATCATCTTGAGTGCGATCATATTTTCTCTTGTGCAAACTTTTGTTTCCCATGACTTTTATAGTTAACTGTAAAAGATATGTTCAACAAAGACTTCACCTTGAAAAAATGCTAACATTCATCTTTCAACATATAAATTGTTATTCCAATAAAAACTTGAACAAACATCATTTACCTTATTCAACAAAAACCAAAAAGATGATTCAAAACTTTGTTTAAGTGCTCTAGAAAACCACCATGTATCGATATCGATCCTCCGATTAAGCCTATGGAATAGAGGGAAGAAATAAAGAAAGAAAAGAATACAACTGCAATTAGTAATAGAAATGCTTTGAAATTCTTATCCTCGAGCTTATATATGTCTGTCCATCTGATGAATTGTGTTAAATGTGTTCAGCTGAAAGCCTATTTATACAATTTGACACGAAATAAAATGATACGACGTGTCATTTCATTTTTTCCGATGGATGGAATTCATTAGACCGTCTTTCGGCCGAAAGAATTGTTTTTCGGATGAAAAACGTGGAAATCGTTTAGTTTTGACGGTTTCCGTTAGATTTTAGTATTTCGGTCGAAAAAAGGAAATTGGGACTGAAAACTAAAACCAGAGAATTGCCCCAAGCTTAACTGAAATTTAGAGGTTGCAGACTCCTGCAAATACTGAGAATTTGGTTTCGAAAATGACACCAGCATTTCCAAAATTGAATCTACTTTCAATTCGTATAAAAATTTTTCATTTTTTTTTTATCTAATTTTATTTAATTTTTAAAAAAAATCACTACATAATATTTTCAGTAGATATTATGATTCGATGAAATGAAATATCGGTATCTCTAAAAATATACAGTGAAAAATTTGGAAAAAATATATTCATAATCCTTAAACTGTTCTTTTCAAAAGGGTATATTTAGATTTTAGTTTTAAGTAAAAATTAAGATAGATACAATGTGTAGAACAACATGTGTTTAAAATCTGCAATGTTTTCAGCTTGGTCAACTTAAAAAAATTCTAGAAATTATAATATTCATCTGTTAGATTCAAAATTATAGTCATAATAAAATAGAGTCTCTGTAGATTGTTGCGGTATATTTCGTTTCTTAAAAACATAAGTTTAATAATAGATACATTATTGTAGAAATAAGTAACTCATTATCATTCATTTCATGTTTAAGGAACATACTGTTAAACAATTGTCAAATTGACATATCAAATCGTGATAAAATTCTTTTGAAAAATAGTCATTGGAAAGCTAAACAATTCTTCACAAATTTTGTTTTTACTGTAAAGTGAAATTCTAAATAAAAAAAATACTTTTGTATGTTGGAAGTTAAATAACTTGTGAAAATACAGTTTTTTTGTCATAAAACAAGCAAAAGTGTAACCCATCTTCATGATTTCACCCATGGATGACATCCCTATTATAGTCCCAACCATGAGGAATGGAGTGGAAGACATGCCTATTATATTCCCAACCATGAGGAATGGATTAAGCCACCGAGATTGGATCAATTGATGGCCTAGATGATCTCAATGTTACTAGGTGCTTTGATCCAGATTATGTTGAGAACTAAATAAAATACGAAGGACAATATAACAGGAACACATAAATACAATGAAACCCAACTTTTATTAATGAATAAAATAGTAGAACACTGTAGAACAAAAAATTTGCTAGAATAGGGTAGCTTATCTCTGAAGAGAAAGAGATGTTGGCTATGCTTCATTCACAACAAAAATTACATCACACTCCATTGCACGCTTACAGGATCTCCTTCACCTCAATTATATATGATGTATTAACACTATGTTGTAGGTATGTACATAAGACCACTAGGAAACATTACATGATATCTGTAATTAACAAATGGATATAGCATTACATTACATTCCCCACCAAAAGGGTGAATATCATGGTTTATCAAAACCACAGATTCGAAAGTGTTGATTCAATGGAAAAGGTGGATGGCCACTGATATCCACTTGGATCATTCCTCCCCCCTTAGGAAGTAATGGTCCCCATTGTGTTAAGTTCCCTCAGAAGATGGGAAAAATTTTGTTGAATCTGTCCCTTGGTGAGTCGCTTTCCTTGCTAAAGTAGTTATCCTACTTGTACTTGGCTTGTGGAAGGATGTCATGAACATGTTGGTGGAGGTGTTGGATCCATTCAACAAATTTGGCTACATGATCTACCTTGGTATGAGTGTGGGAGGACTATGTCGGTGAAGATGCAACACAAAGAGCTATATCAGTAGGGGCTCGTGGTTGGAACCCCAAGCACACTTGAAAAGAGTTGTGGCCATTAGAGCTATGATGAACATATAGAAGACGCTCATTCTCTGAAAGGGGTCATCTATATATTGGACCATTGGGTAAGGGAGCATTAGATACCAAGTCAATGGAATGTGAGATGTGATGGTACAAAGGCAACCTTGTAGGTGAAGAAAAAATATCTTTGTGCTCCTCTACAATCTTATCGACCTACTTCTGCTGGATAGAAAGGTCTTGGGTCGAGGTTGTAGTGGTCACAGTGACCTTTTGTTCACCTTCTGATTGGATCGTGAAGAGGGAAAACTTTGTGATATGAGAGATTACTTTGTGGCATTGTTTTTCCGATATCAATTAAGTGGCAGTAGTCAGAACTACCTCTGGTACCCTATAGCGTCGACTTCCCAAATTAACAATGACATTGTGGGGCCAAAACTCATAGATAACGTGACATTTCCACATATATGGTTGTCCTAAAATAACATTATAGACTTCAAGTGGGGAAACATCACACAATAGCTCATCCTTGAAGAGCTTGATGTCGTAGGACAAGCGACATTGTTGGTTGATGCATATGTCTCATCCCCGACTCAACCATCCGATGGTGTATGGTTGGGGGTGTGATATCATTGGAAACTTCAATCTCTTGACAAACTCAATTGAGATTCGATTCTTTTGACTCCCGCTGTCAAAAATGAAATACAGTGGGGTCCCATTTACCCACATTTGCGAGTGGAAGAGGCACTCCTCCTCCTCAAGATCCTCTGGTTCTTTTAGTTGTATTGTTGTGGCCATGATGGTAGCAATGGGTTTTTCATTGATGATATGTTTTCCTTTATTGTGCTCTGAATTGAAGTCCAAGTCAATTTATGAGTCTTTTTCTTTGATCTTGGCCACCAATGATTGTTTCCAACGACATTCATCAATGTTGTGCTAGGGGATTTTGTGGAACTCACACAACTTTCTAGTGTCTTTCTTAGACTTCCCATCACCCTTCTTAACTGGTTGCTTGGACTAATTTTCTTTATATTGACTCTCCTTGCTTTGTCCTTCGTTTTGTGAGTTAGAGTTTCCTTTGCCATGCTTTTGTTGTGGCATATTTGCAAACCTGAACTCCCGCTTACTCCACTGCTTAAATTTATGCTCAATTTTGATTGCATATCGATAAGCAACTCCTAATGAGGAGATGTCCAAGAAATATGTCTCTGTTTGAATGTACATGTGAATACCACTATGGTACTTTAAAACCAGGTGTCTCTTGGAGTCTTTGATACCCAAATTTGAGCGCAAGGTATGGAATATGTTAGTGTACTCCTGCACTGTCTGGTCTTTTTTTTTACGTAGAGTCGTCCATTTAATCCATTGGTCATCATATTTTCCAACAGGGTAGAACTTATTCTTGAGGGTGTTTACAAAGGTCGCTCAAGTGGGTTCTCTCCCGAATGGTGTAGATTCATCTGTGGTGTACCTCTCCTAGAAACCTTCCCATCAAGCTCTGACACGGGGAAGGGATTTAAGGAGTGCGAAGGTAATATTTTTTCTCTTAGAAAATCTTTGGACAAAGTAATAACCTTCTATAAGATTCAATCATTTTTCTAGAGCATCTGCATCTTTCTGGCCTTCAAATAAGGGGATATAAAAATAGACTTTTACTTTGAAGGGTTCCACACCTCCAAAATGGATGTTTGTTGAATATGCTTCAATCGCCATCATTAGTCATCGATGAATCTAAGTGAATTTTTCCACCATCTTGTTACTCTATCGCACAAGGGCTTCCTTGAGCAATGTCTTGAAAAGATCTCTTGTTATGTCATCTCTCTTTTCTTCCACCATGGGAGGTTGTCTGGGCTGGTGAGAGTGGTTTCCCTCAAGAGAAAGTGGCTTGAGACCTAACTCTCTATACTTTGACCTCGTCGAGGACATGCTTCGAGAAACGGCAAGGAGCAAACTGTGTTAATACTGATGATCCAGATGATGTTGAGATAGCAGAAAATATAGCAGAAACAAAGAAATACAGTGAAACCCAACTTATATTAATGAATAAAATAGAAAAACACTATATAACACAAACTTTTCTAGAATAGCGTAGCTTATCTTTGAAGAGAAAGAGATGTTGGATATGCTTCATTTGCAAGAAGCTTTACATAACACTTTATTGCATGTTTAAAGGACCTCCTTCACCTGAATTATATACGAGAGAGTGAGAGGAGAATAATTCCCATGATGCATGTGGGATAGATTGCTCCAAGTTTACAAAATGCCATAAGCATGTAAAACAATAGTACTTCCCAAGTGGACTTCACTGTAGAGTTCTAATGTGATCCAATGCTTTAACGCTATGTTGTAGGCATGTACATATGACCACTAGGAAATCATTACACGATGTCTGTAATTAACAAAAAGAAATTTTATTACATTATATTCCCCATCAAAAGGGTGAATATCATGATTTATCAAAGCCACAGGCTCAAAAATGTTGATTCAATGGAAAAGGTGGATGACCACCGAGATCCACCTGGATCATGCTTGCAAGGTTGCATCTTCTTAGAGGGCCATGGTTTCTTCTCCTAGCCTTTCGGTTGCCTCCTCATGATGGGCCATGGTTACTTCTCCTATCCTTTGGGTTGCCTCCTCATGAGGGGCCATGGTTGCTTACTCAAGCCTCCCAAGGAAGCAATCACATGGTAAAAGTGATTTTTTGATTCCATAGTTCACAAAGGTGCGAAATTCTGATTGTTGGAAATCAATTATATGATTATATTCTTGATGCTATTAAATATCTTTCCATATACATTATTTACACCATAAGTTACATAGTAAGAAATTGTAATATTAAATACAATATGATGCATGAAAAATAAAGTAAAATATTTCATCCTAACATTTAAAATTACATACATCGATATGATGCATGAAAAATAAAGTAAAATATTATGTCCTAACATTTAAAATTACATACATTGATAGAAATGGGATTCAGATAAATACAAGTTACTCATGAAGATAAAAACTAATTTATCTATTTACAACAATAGTTTGTAGTGAAAAATATGAGTGAGATGAGTATAGTATAGTGACCAACTTAGATAGAACAACTATTGCTATTAATAGTCACTTGATAGATAAAGGTGTGGCTAATGAGAGGATCAAGAAGATGTGGCCCATTATAGTCCCTTAGTAAAAGAAACCCAAGTTGTGCAGATGAATAAAAATTAATATATCTAAAACCAACTATTTATTATATTAGACTTTAACATCACTACAAGACTAGACCTAAAAAGGTGAACTAGATCTATGAACAAAGGACTTGATATCCCCATCCTCGAGACTAAACAAACATAAGAAGTGTTGTCACTCGGAACTGAAATGGGTTGCATGCAAATCAATCCCGAGGCAACCTCGAACCACTTTGGATTGGAAGTTGTCCCTCCCAACCTGAGAGGGATCTCTCGAATAATGTCACAATATGATCTTCAGTAAGCGTGAAAATGGTGGGCATATTTATGGGTAAATGATGGTCTTGGATTTTTAAAGTTTGGGGGTTAAACCAGGGAAATGGTCCATTGGGAATGGAGTCAAGTGAAAACCGAGGAAAGGAGATAATAGCAGTGATCATATAACTTGCGGAAAGTGAGGCAAAGTAAGTCTATCTTTCAGCCATTTGATAATCATGATGCGGTAGCAGAAAAATGAAAGGAAAGGCCGATGTAGCAGAGAATATATGTAGAATTATGGAAGTGTAGACTGGTCTTACACCCGCTGATAGCTGGTATAGAGGAAAAACAGTAAACAATTACAGAAAACCAAAATTCATTCGCTATAGTAGTGGTCGTACTAAATTATAACGAAGCACATCAGTTAGGAAGATGAAATGAAACTAAATATGAGATACAAGAAAACAAACTTGTAACACAGTCGTGATGGAATAAGGAAGAAATAAACAATATGATAATGACAATATCAACCGTGGGTAAGGAGCATATAAAATGAATTCCAAACAAATTTAACACAGCTGAAATAAGGAAGAACACACTGAAAGAATCAACCGTGATGAATCTCACAGTCTCAAGTAAATATATCATCTGTATTATTCCATTTTTGGCTTACAAAATAAATCAACATACGTAGGAACCCCATTTCACAAGAGGTTTATTCCCCAGCTCGCCCCCTGCGCCCTGCCGTTCTCTGTTTCCTCCAACGATTATATCCCCAATCGCACTCACAATGCGTTACATAAAAAGAAAATGAAACGGTTGGCCTTCTGGAACTGTGCGACTGCTAGATGCTCTGCAGGCTACTTGAACCGTGGTTAATCATTTTTACAAGTGGAGTTATAGATGATCGCTTTGGTATGGTTTAACTTTAATGCAGAGTTCTCATCGCTTTGCAAAGCGTTTGGAGGTTATTATAACAGAAATACATAACAAAAAACTCACTCGAATCCAAATTTCAGCTTTGTAACTGCATGAGTTCTCAACCAATAATTGATCAACTGATGGTAACCCGAATCGTTTACACAGGCATGAGCTCTTGCCAGTTCCCATAACGTTCCTTCTTTTGTTCCCTCCTCGACAGGAGTGTAGACGTTTCTAACGTCTTTGTGGTCGGCACTGGTAGGCAGACACAACTCGATGGCAAATGGGCTTCAGCTCTCCATCGTTGGTGAGGAAGAAAAGTGTGCGAGTGGCATGTGTTTTAATATCGTCTGATAGCTTATTAATGCATTCAGCATAGAGCATGTATGCATCATAGTAGTCCAGAATAAAGAGCCTCTTTGAGGCAACAGTCTGCGCCACAGAGACGCCATCGAGGAACTTTTCAATATGTTGACTGGTGATTGAACTCATCTGCTGGCCATAGATATTGGCAGGCAATCTGCTGGATGGAGGAAATGTATGTAAACATTGAATCATCATCGGATTCAGGCCAGCCACTGTCTGGCACGCAAATTCTCGGTCGGTCTTCCACGCGTTTTCATTAGCTGCCAAGACTTGGGGGCGCGCAAAGTTTATGAGCGGATTATCTTTGGCAGCTTCAAGTATTCCTTGAACAATCTGAAGAGAACTCTTTTGCTGACGAAGACCATTATGCGAGTTATATGGACTTTGAAATCCTCGAACGTATAGGTGTTCAACTTGTGCCAACGTTTCGAATGCAGTTTCAAATAGATCAGCTATCGTAGGTGCAATCATGTTGCCGAAATCCACGCTGGTGTGAGATGCAGAATCCGACAAGTCCGTATGAGGAAACCTTTCGTCTGGGGGAATGAAGTTCACGTTCGGAAAACTGAATCGGCTTTCAAATTTGGGATCTGTTTTCGTTGGCGGACGGCCAGTCCTACATCTTCTGGGATATGGGAATTCCTTGGATCCGCCCAGCACTTCTCTTCGCATCTCTGGACTGTTGTCAGGGTTCCCAATATCGTTGTAAACATCATAATCGTATATCCGATCGGATAACTTCCGCTCTCCCATTCCATCTCCTCGTAGTTCCACCATATCATGTTCCCTCAGTTTCCTCAGACCCGCAGGCGTTGATTTGATGGCTCCGTCCCCTGGAAATACTCCTGAAGTATTACTCATATTCTTAGAGCATACTGCAGAGTCCAGTGTTTTAAGAATTCTTTCATTTTCAAGCACAACCCTTTTGTTGTTTTCATCAACATGGATATGTTCATCATTCTCCTTAGATAATGCTTCCTTTTTTGGCTTGCTTTTTACACAACGCATAAAAACGGTTCTTGACATCATTGTCAGTCCTGACAGGGGAATCTCTCTGACTTATCAGTTTGTAGTTTATGTGTTAATGGCGCTAGGCAGGTCACTAGCAGATTTGTCCGCACGAAATAAAAATATGACCGAGACTACCAGTCATCCGTGCTTCGACTTTGCGGTTCGCTATGCTGTCAATGGAATTCTTCTTCCTTATCTGAAGAACCATAATCAGTAGTCCACGCGTGGCCAATAGAAAATTTATGAAAATGCAACGTGTCCATAATGCCCACATGAGCCAGCGCACAACCAAATAGGTCAGGTTTCTGATTTGTACAAGCTGCAACAAGAATTCCACCATTACTGCCTCCTTCAATACATAACTTCTTAGGTTGTGTATACCCCTTTGATACAAGGAACTCGACGACAGATATGAAATCATCAAAGCAATTTTGTTTTTCGGCAAGAGAGCCTGATTTATGCCGTTTAGAACTTCCGAATGAGCATTATCAGCACCTCGGGAATGAATAGCCATTGCAGATGAAATCGCCATTATTGCATCAGTGATAAAATCACTTGTTAGGTCATCATGATCTATTCCCTCCCACTCAACTTGCTCAATTTTAGTTGCTACAGGTTTAATTCTTCTGTCATATTCCACAGTTTCCAGGAGCTTCAAATTGTCACTGACAAAACTGTCTTCTTTGTGAAGGACCACCCTTCCATTTGTAATGACAGCATTATCTCCTGACCCAAGTCCAAATTCTGATGATAAAAAGCTGGAAACCCTTTGCCAATAATCCTTGAAAGAGTCCCAAGATATTTCTGACAGTGCAGCCCTCATGCGATCAGACTTCAAATCACTTGCTTCAGCCAGCTTAGCAACTTCTTGGATAAAAGTTTCGACAGTGGTATTACTTGTTTGTGAACTATATAAATGTTGTGCCTCATACCAAATAATTAACTGGTTTAGAAATTCTAAAGCCTTAGCGTGGTACCCTTTTGGTTCCGTCCATTAGATAGCGAAGTCCCTGACGAAGAAATTTTAGGCCTCTCTTCGAGGTAAGATCAACATCGAGAAGATGGGTAACTAGCTTCATGTCATCTTCAGTTTCTGGAGAATGTAAATATTGAAGTTTCACTATTACTGAATCCTTCTTCAAAACTGATGTAGCAAGAGACACAATCTTCTGATGATCCTTTCCCTCTCGAATAATATGTGGATTGTATCTAGGATGACCACTCTCCGAAAGGAACTTTTCCAGAACATCCGTACGGAAATTAATATGTCCATAATACACCGCTTCCTGAATTTTCATAAGATCCTCATTCATAGCCTGTAAGGCCGCATCTTGTGCCTTGTTGGATCCATAAACAAGACCATTCATCAAGAGACAAGGTTGCATTCTAGACAACCCCATCTTGAAGACAAAAAGGTGCTTTGGTAAGCTCGTTCTTTGAATGTCAACTCGTTTTTCATCTTCAACAAGATCTCTTGTGGTGGAGAATTAGCTTTCGATTTTAAAATTTCTACTAAAGCATCTTCAACATAAATTATTTCAACTACCGCATCATCGTCTGCCTTAGAAAGACCCCAGTGATTGTTCAGATCAATTAAAAATTGTATTGTCGTCCTTGTCCCGTAATTCTCTTCAATATATATTGGGGTTTCACCATCATTTTCTTCAATTGATTCAGCCAGTTTGGATGAAAACAAGATAATCCCAAACCTCATAGGGACATGATTCTCAAACATATACATTATAGTATCTAGAGCCTTTAGCCCAGTTGCAGATGAAGGGTCAATGACATAAACAACATGGTAAAGATTTTTAAGAATATAACGGAACTGGCCAGGGAAGACTGGCATAAGAAACTCATTCAGATTGCTTCGCCATCTTCTATACATAGAGTCCTCCTCTATATTGTTCAGATAGTGAACGTGGATAGAACGAAAGTCTAAACGAAAAGAAGCATGTTCTGAAGGTGCAAGTGTATATAATAGTGCCTTTATATCCTTTCAAGGAACCTTCTTCAAAACTGATCCTCAACCCTGAAAACCCGAATGGTCATTGTTCCTGATATGGACTCACCAAAATGATTTGCAATAGGTGACTTGTTGTACCGTTCAGTCTCATCAATTCTTTAGCAGAAGAAAAATAGTATTTATGTAGTTGAAAGGTCAAATAAATCGTTGGAATGGCGGCAAACAAAACTTGCCATGTTACAACAACCACAACTCCAAGACTTTTGCAAACATTCATAGTAGATATCATGCAGATGACAAAGATGAAAGGAATGTCTACATCAAGAATGCTGAAATCTGAAGAAACTCTGCTCAAAACTCTTCCCAACGGAGTTGCATCAAAGAATCCCATTGGTGCTTGGGATAAAAATATTGAGTAGAGCAATTTCCGAAATTTCTGTTACAACAAGAAGAACCAACATCAACACTTTCATAGGCATCTAATGACATTACCTTAAGAGTGAATGCTTGTTGTTTTTGCATTAGAGATTCAAATGGCTTATGTCAGTGAAAGTAGTCATCTAAGAGCAATTAACACAATGCACACAATTTTGAACTTGAACTAATTTCCATCTTAATCCTCCATTCTTCCTATGTATTTTTCATAGTCATGTTTGTACTATTGATATTATGGTAGTTGCGGGAGGTATTAACCTCTATGTGTAACCTTTGACGAGACTAGAATATTTTGGGAAACAAGAGAAACCCTAAAATGTTGGATAATAACCCTAGAAGACAAGTCGACTCAAGATAATAATTAATGTTGAGTTATTATCCTCCAGAAGTAGAAGTCAGCCCAGTTAGGTCACTTGGAGGACTATAAATACAAGGGCGCTAGAGATCATTTGACACTCACTCTCACAACTACACAAGGACAAGTGGTGCACGTGACTGGAGGAGAACTGCAATTGTTGCAGTAGTGACTTAGTCTTGGGTTATGGTTGGACTTTATTCATGGTTATGGTTTGGAATTTCTACTTGGTACACTAGCTTTGGAGAGAGGTATGCTACCTTGGTTGGCTATTGGTTCTAGGGTTTGCTTCCAAAATTATTCTTCCTGTCAAGGTTAAGGTGCTCCGGGGTGGCCTTTGTGCCTATGGTTGGGTGACAATATTGATATATTGTCTATGATGAAACAAGCACACCTATTTTTCTAACATGTACTTCATCATAAAATATGCATTAGATAATGAAAAATCTGTTATATAGCAAATATCTTCCCACTAATTGGTCATATTCTAATATGAAAGTTAGTTTGATGTTCCCACATAACATTCTTGGTAACTATACATGAATCAAGATTAATAATGTTATGAAAGATTAGAATGCAACATCCCAGTAATAATAATTTTATTTTGAAATTATAAACTTGAATTAGATTGAAAGCACACTCATGCATTTAAATTCATATGTTGCCATATTTTTCAACCAACAACCCCTCATGACTTAAAGTTTTGTAACTAAAATATAGTAATGACTTAAAGTTTTGTAATTAAAATGTGGTAAGAATTAAGGAAATAAATTTTAAACTTAACATGGTTTTCAACAATATGTACACTTCTTGGATTTTACAAGTTCACCTACCGATAGCTATGAAAGATAATATTGAATTTTACACTTTATTTTATATACAAGGCCATGTAAAAGTCCATCTTTCATTTTAAAAAATGCATTGAATTTAATAAAGTTATACCTCATATCTTGTGAAAATAATTTAGAGAAGTTATAATTCAATTTCTTATAAAAATTAATATTTCATGTAGTCTATCATTATATTATTGATATATATTATTACATTATTAAGAAAATAATTTTAAAAAATTATAATTTAATTTCTTTAAAAAATTAATATTTCATATATTTTATCATTACATTATTGTGATATGTCATATTAAGATCCATTAATTTAGTATGAATTTAGTATGGAGATGTAAGTTTTATTTCTACATTTCTCTTAAAAAGAAGATACACATTTTGAGAAGGCAAATCTTTTACATGATACAATAAAGGTTCCATCATGCTATGAATCATGGACATATGCATAATGGAAAGATGATAGAGAAGTGATGCATTAATGTTTTCAATTTAGAAGAATTTTAGCATTGTCGGGAATGTTGCAAAAATGACTCTCTTTAGCATGTGGATAAGAAGATTATTGTGTATGCGAAGTATTATAGGGAAAGAAGAAATCAAAATGGTAAAAAAGATTTGTCTAGAAGCACACTGCCATAACACATTGTCACAATAATAATATCCCTCATATCTACCACAACAATAACACATTGTCACAATAATAATATCCCTCCTATCTTTTAGAGAGTAAAGGGCATGGTATTTGATGGTGCCAAATATATTTGTAAAAAAACATGATGCAAATTACATGAAGTTTTCCTAGGCACCATTGTTTATCAATTTTAGTGAGCATTCACACCATGCAAAATGTCGAACATTCGATATTATATTTTGAGAACACACACCATTTAAATATGGTTTGGGCATGGAGGAACATCAAATAACCTCTCATAGTTTTCAAGATAAATAATTTTGATGTAGAATTTGTATTTCATATATGGGCTCCAATATTATTGGAAGTTAAAAATGAAAAATAAATATGAATTTGGTTTATAAAATATTTTTACAATATTTATTGAATTGTTTTATATTATTTTGTTCAAAGATGTAATTGATTAATAAATTTAATATAAATAAAAAAATTATTTGACAAAATTTTATAAATAATATTCATTGCCAAATCAAAATCTACTTTTCGATGAAAAACATCAATCTATTTTTCTTGCATAAAATTTAATCTCTTAGCCAAAGCTAAACAAAACTCATGTATCACTTATCAAAGTTCACTAATTTATTACAGAGATTTATTTTTAATAAATATGAAAACACATTCTTAAATTTTAAATATTAAAGATGGTGTTTTTTTAATCATTGAAGAGAGACTCGAGACAACATAAATATGGGATATTGGACCTTCTTTTATACTTTTAAAAAACAATTTCAAAGACATTTTTAAATGAAAATTTAAGTTGACACTCTATTGTGATCAATGCACCTCGAAAGGGGCATGGGCCTCTTACTAGTGTTACAACTCACAGTGACAAAGTTTTCATATCTTCCACTCATAGAACCACATACATAACTAAATGTAACATTCCCATTGAGAAATCCTGGAATAACATTCCCTTTAGTAGCATGAGAAAGGAAGAGAAGGGGAGGCATCTCATCCACATTTYGGTGCCATTMTCTCACTTGGCCATAGGCTCTTATTAGCTTAATAACCAGAGACTRWCAATGAGCTACTATAGACAATAAGGTTTATAATTACCTGCAACTAGCATAAGTAGATTTTAGTGAATGGGCACATCTATGTCCAAACATCAAGTTGTAGATAGCCACAAAGAYAACCAAATGAAACATTCCCATCCATACAKTGTAATGCAACATTCTCATAAAGTTTGGATTCCAACATTTCGTTGAACTTTGAAGATCAATCCTAGACCATATCTAGGTTGTTTTCTCTAAATTTTTTATGTTGGCTTTATGATTKTGGCCCCTTGTGATGATTGTGATTTATTTATTGAATWCRTTGAAAATCTACTAGGCATGCACTTTTAAGGGGGTGAAGCGTGCRTGTCGGTGCAAAAGGAATCAAACAAGAGGTTCTTTGTTGYAGTGAGCATGTCCCCCATTTTGTAYGRGGTTAGAGGAGACCGAMTCTCCAAAATAATGCTTAGCATGTCTCCTAATATGTAATATGTTATATTTACTATAATATTCAAGTTAAAATCATGCTTAATCGACCACTTAGGATGGGTTGTAGTGCCATTTTCTTCCCCTGGTCATCGATTATTACAAAATTGAAAGATTCATTAAATGTTTTCTTTGTTACAAATTACCCCACAATCATCTCTTGAAGCAAAAAATGATATTGCCTAATTGAAAAGAAACCCAATAAATGTAAAATTTGAAACACACAAATTTTGTTGGATTACTAAGAGGGGGTGAATCAGTAATAGAGTTTTTTTATCCTTTTAACCACAGTATGTAAGTGTTATTTACCTTATGATCAATATAACATTATCATCCAATAAGTGCAGAGTAAATAAACCATAAACAATGAACAATCATACACATGCACAATACACCAGTGTTTTTACGTGGAAACCCAGTGCAAGAGAAAACCACATTTTTTTTTCCTTATATGTCTTTAAGAATTACATTCATTGGAAGCACCAAGTTCCTTTGTTCTCCAGCTACAACTGGAAGGAGGTTCCGACCACCCTAAAATATAAGTTAAATAACGAAACCACTGTAAACCTGTACCAATCTGTGCCAACAACCTGTAACCAACCTGTGCAATTGTCTCGTAACCAACCTGTACATGTACTCAACCTGTACCAACAAAACCCAATAGGTACGCGACATGTCTATGTTGTAGCTCGTGTATGTACATGCCCTTTCTATACTGCAGCTCGCATATGTACACAACCTTTCTATACTGCAGCCCGTGTACGCCTTCTGAAAACTAGGGTTTTCTCTTTCCTAAAAAACTATGACCCTTTGTTGCCTCTGTCACATCAACCTACAACATGTCATTATGTCCAGACTGTAGTTGTTCCATATGCATACATCCTCATATGTATCCCTTAGCCAAGTGCAGATATATATCTCTCTAGTCATGTTCCATACAAGTATTTATAATCATGAACAAGTATAATAACCCTCACATGGACTAGACATCAAACCCTTACTGATATACAACCTCTCAATACATCAACCACTTCACAGCCACTTCACAAATACAAGCTCTCAACCATGTACCACAAAAACCATTAACCATATGCCAAGAAATACAAGATGTGCCTTAACACTTAACAAGATGTACCAATGATAAATATTAATTATACCAGTACTGTATTTTTGTAGATATGACTTATACAATAAGTGCCATGCAACCAATAGCCTCTATAGGAAAAATCCTCAAACCCCCATAACCATTTCTCATGTAGACAACAAAATCCAGCTACTCATAGAAATAAGACATACCTTTTGAACCTGTAGACAGATTTGTTGTACCTGATCACTGTAGGACCTTTCTGAGAGCTTGCTTTCAAACTCTAGAGACATGGCATCTTCATCTTCTCAAGTTTTTATGACTTTTCTCACATGTGTGTGCCCTGTTATATTGAAAGTCCGCATATGTGCACGCCCTTCTCCACTGCAACTCGTGTACACCTCAAAAACTAGGGTTTTTTCAGTATTTCTGCAATTTTGAATCTTTCATCGTCAACCCTTCATGTTACTTCAGATGTATCAATGAGTACCTGCAATAAAACTTACACAATAATAAATATTCAATGTTCTAAATAGGTGCTAATAAGAGAGCCTTGCTCTCTTATTTATACTTCCATGTAGCTTCCTTAAGGGGTTACCTTCTAACCAACTTAACCCAATTTCCTTCTTTTAGAGCTAACCCACTTCTAACCACTAGTCCACTTTTAATCGACTTTGCTACAATTAGTAAATTCTCCACTTCTAGTTGCAACTAAATTATTTTTAATTATTTTTTTATTGCAACAACTTAATCCATGATTAACTCCTAGTTTCATCCACTTGACTAGTCAACTTATTCTAGGAGCTTCTAGAATAATTTGACTTCTTTGACCTTCTAGATAACTCATGAGGTTTTTCCAACTTCATAAGGTCATAAATATCTAACCGTGAGGAGTTATGTGACATTCCATATATCACCGGAAATGGAATGACATGTATTATCCATCTAGAATAGCTTTATTTGCAAATATATTAATCTTCATACCATTATACATCAATCAAACTGAAGTCCCTTAACTATACTGTTGGAGCTACTAAAATTTGCTATCGGATTTGCTTCAAGGTTTGACATCAATGACAATCAACCCAATTAATCAACAATCTCCCCCTTTCGCATTGATGGCAACACTTTGATGAAACACTGAAGTCATATCGCTCATGCTCCCCCTGTGACCATCGCTCCCCCTGGAAACATGCCTCTGTACTCTCTCTCCAACCATCTAATTCTTTATCCCACATCTGGTGAATCTCTCCCCCATTTAAATCAATGGAAAATGTAACTTCCCGTCCGGGGCTACTCCCCCTGATTGAACTCTTCTTGAAACTTCTCCCCCAACCTGAGTTGTCGTCTTTATGGTGCTTCCTCGTGTAAATCTAATACATATAAGATAATCATTGAAAAACATTCATTTTGGAGTAGAAACTAATTCGAGTCTCTGGCAAATATACTCAAAGGATTCCCTTGGAAGCGGTTTTGTAAATATATTTGCAACCTGTTCTTTTTTTCCCACATATTCAACTCTGATGTTCTTCTCTGCAACTTGTTCCCGTAGAAAGTGATACTTGCTTGGAATGTGCTTCATCTTGGAGTGCATCACTGGATTCTTTGAGATATTGATGGTGCTTGTATTATCACAATATATTGGAATGGGATCATCATGCTCAACTTGTATATTTTTCAGAGTTTGTTTCATCCATAGAACCTGTGTACAACATGGTGTTGTTGCAATATAAGTTGCTTCGGTTGTAGACAATGATATTGATAATTATTTATTGATTAGCCAATATACCAAACACTCACCCAAGTAGAACATTGCTCCACTAGTGCTTCATCGGTCATCAATGAAACCTGCCCAATCTGCATTTGTGTAGGAACTAAGTGATCAATCCATTCCTTTTGGATATCATAATCCAAATTCTTTTGTACCCTTGAGACATTTGAATATCCTCTTTACTATTAGAACATGTGATTCCTTTGGTGCTACTTGAAATCGTGCCACATGTCTAGCTTCCTGCATCACATCTGGTCTGGATGTTGTCACATAAAGTAAGCTTCCAATCATAGACATGTACTGCCTCTGATATGTAGACTATGAATAATCATCTTTTCTTAACTTGCAACTGGTTTTCATAGGAGTATTGACTAGTTTGTAATCTTCCATTCCGAACTTCTTTAACATTTATTTGATGTACTTTGTTTGAGAAATAAAAATGCCTTGGTTTCTTTGACATATCTGAAGACCCATAAAGAAGGATAGTTCTCCAAGTAATGACATTTCAAATTCATTATGCATATCCTTTGCAAATTTCTGGATTAACTTGTCATCATCACTTCTAAAAATAATATCATCAACTTAAACTTCAATTAATAAAATACTATCTTGAGTTACCTTGATGTAAAGGTTGTTGTCTACATTTCCTTTTCTGAACCATTGCTGCTGTAGATATCTGTCCAGTCTAGAATACTATGCTTTGGGGGCATGTTTTAGACCATACAAGGCTTTTTTCAACCTACACACATAATTTTCATTTTCTGACAACTGAAATCCTTCTGGTTGCTCAATGTAGACTTCTTCTTCTAGTTCTCCATTCATAAAGGTTGATTCCACGTCCATCTGATACACTTTAATATTCTTGGAGCATGCATAAGCTAGGATCAATATGATTGCTTCCATTCTGGAAATTGGGGAAAATGTTTCTTCAAATTTGATACCTTCAATCTGTGCATATTCTTTACTTACCAATCTAGCTTTGTTCCTGGTAACTTGTCCATCTTCATTCAATTTATTTTTGAAGACCCACTTTGTGTTGATCACATTTCTGTACCTTGGTCTTGGAACCAATTTCCAAGTGTCATTCTTCTCTATTTGATCCAACTCTTCATTCATGGTCTTTTTTTAGAATTCATCCTTGTTGGCTTCTTTGAAACTGTTTGGTTCAATCGAAGATAAGAGTGTTAGGTGCAGTTGTTCTGGTGAACAAATTCTTCTTCTAGTCTCAATTCCTACATTTTTGTTCCCAATAATCTTATCTGGAGGATGATTCTTCTATATTTGTTTGCTAAGTGTCTTTGGAGGTACTTATTTTTCTTGCTCTTCTACTTCTATGTAATCTTCTTCATCTTCCCCTTTTGTTGCTTCTTCATCCTTTTCTTCTTCTTCGTAAACATGTTCCACTGAATCTTTTTCTTCTTCCTGTAATTTTCATCCACCTGTCTCATCAACTGTTACATTGATTCTTTCCAAAACTTTTTTAAGCCTTAGATTGTAACATATGTATGCTTTCCTTGTACTTGAGTAACCAACAAGTATCCCTTTTTCCACATGAGAATCAAATTTTCCCATTCTTCCATCTTCTCTTTTGATGTAGCATTTGCTTCCAAAAACTTTGAAGTGTTTCACATTTTCTGGTCTTCCTTTCCATAGCTCGTAGGGAGTTTTTGTCATTGTTGTTTTTTAGCATTACTCTTTTTAGAATGTGAATTGTTGTATGCATTGCATGTGTCCAAAAAACATCTGTCAACTTAGAATCCATTAACATTGTTCGAGCCATTTCATGTACTGTCATATTCTTTCTTTCGACAACTCCATTCTATTGAGGTGTCCTAGCAACGGAGAATTGCCTTTTTATTCCATGCTTGTTGCAGAAATCCATAAATTACTTTGAAGTAAACTATCCTCCATTGTTCGATCTCAAACATTTGATTTTTGAATGCATTTCTTTTCAACCATTTCCTTGTATTCCTTGAAGTTTTCAAATTCTTATGATTTCTTCCCGAGAAAACAAACTGCAGTCATCCTTGTATAATCATCAACCAATAACATAAAGTACAACTCATCTTTTAAACCCTTTGTTCTAGTTGGTCCAACTAGATCAATATGCACAATTTCCACTGGTCTTCTTGTGGAGTATTCATTTTATTTAAACCCGATCTTTGTTTGCTTTCCTTTTTGACAATTCTTGCATAATGTGTTGGTTGGCTTCGTGATCCGAGGCATTTCTCTGACTGCTTCCTTTTTGTTGACTTTGGCGAGGTTGTCGAAGTTTATGTGACCCATTCTTCTGTGTCATAACCAAAGTTCATATTCCTTTCCTAAACAACATTTTTCATTTCCAATTTCACTTAATACATATGTTGCTTGAATTTTTTACATTCATTACAACCAATTTTCATGAACCTGTTTTTCGTATTTCACACTTCTATGAATCGAACATAAGTTTGTTACCTTGGTCACACATTTGAATTACACTTAAAATATTATGTTTCATATCTTCTACTAGTAGAATTTTTTTTGCCTTGGTATTCTTATTTCCAATTCTGACCGTGCCCTTTCGAATGATTCTAGCTGAGTCGTTGTTTCCAAAGAAGACTGGTCCATCTCTTTCCTTTCTCAATGCTAGAAACATGTCCTCATCACCTGTCATGTGCTTTGAGCAACCACTGTCAACATACCACCCATGTTTCTTGTGTTTAGCTTATAGAGCGAATGTGCATTCTTCATGGTTATATTGATTCTGCTTTCTTATCCATATTCTTTGTTGAGGTTCTTGTTTGTGACTGTTTTTATTATGTTGTGATTCTCTAAGAGGGACTTCCATTCTACAATATTTGGCCATGTTTCCAAAGTTGTTGCACTTGTATAATTCCACTTCAATGCCCAATGATTCAAACATGTTGTAGCTTCTTCTCTTTGTTTCACTAGGGCTTCTTGGATAACCATTTTTTAAATGCCTTTCAATGTTGTTTATGTTCCTTCTATTAGCTCTGCAATTTGTAGCTTTATGTCCAAAATTATTACATGCATAACATAAACCAAAAAATTTAGTTTGATACCCGGGAGTTGAAGATCTTCTGAAATGAGTTACTCTTCTGAATCCTTCTCCTTTCTGAGGCATGTTTGTTTTTTACTGTCGTTGATTATGAAATCTGACTCTTTTAGGTAGAGGAGTGTCATTGTGATATTCCTTATAAAACTTCTTGTATCCTTTGTCTTTCTTTGCGTAGATTCTTGGATGTGTTTCTTGATCTGCAGTTTTGGATCTTGAGCCTCTTTCTGTCTGATTATTTCCTAACCTGGACTTGTCATGATGTGGCCTCTGACTGTTGATAATGTTATCCAAAACCTTTGAAATATTCTACATGTTTTTATGTTGAACATCTTTTCTCAATGTGATAATATCTGCTTCCAAATTTCCAATGATCCTGTCATTTTCTTCCAATTGTTCTTTAAGTTATTATTTGATTCTTTTGTCTTCTTCAACTTGAATTTTTAAATTAGAGATCACCTGCTCCAATTCTTGAAAGTTGGAATTTTGTGTTTCCTCTTTTCTTTTTATTTTTTCCTGTAGTGATTTGTTTTTCTTCGTTTCCCTTTTTATAACATCTATGTCACTCAACAATTTTTCTCTGTAGTCAACTTCTACCTCTTCATATTCTTCTTCTATGTCTTCTTTATCAAAGTCTTCTACTACCATGAGTATAACTCCGTTTGTCTCACTTTCACTGACTTCATACTCGTCTGATGAGGAGTTGTCTTCTTTGGTGCATAAACTTTTCTTGAAGAATTTATTTTTTGTTCTTTTTCCTTTATATGTTTGTTTTCTATTTGAATCATCTTCTTCATTTGTTTTCTTTTTCTTAAGAGGACATTTGTTAGGAAAATGACCAATACCATCACAATTAAAACAAATTAATGGAAGCTTACCTCTGTATTTACTGTCGATTCCCTTTTTCGATCTTCTGACAAAGTTGGCTACTTCTTCATCATCTTTCGAGATGTCACTGCTACTACTATCTTATTTTTCCTTTTGCTTTACCTTTTGCTTTGACTTCTTGGATACTTTGAATGTTGCTTCTTTTATACCTGAATTCTCATGTTTGGTTCTTATTTCATAGGATGTGAAAATTCCATGTAGTTCATCCATTCTTATTGAATCCAAAATTGTTCTTTCTTCTAGTGTTGATACCTTAGGATCAAATCTCATTGGAAGAGATCTTAGTGCCTTTTGAACAATTATAGATTCATTAACTCTTTCTCCCAATCCTCTAATTGCATTCACTGTTTCATCAACTCATAAGATGTAAGTTGCAATATTCTCATATTCCTTCATTTTCAGCTGTTCAAATTGAACTCTATAAGTTTGAAGCTTTGTTTCCTTGACTTTTACATCTCCTTCATAAATATTCTGAAGTTTATCCCAAATCTCTTTTGCAGAGCTGCAATGCATAACTTTTCCATTTACTAAATCACCAAGACCATTCAGAAGTGCATTTTTTTCTTTTGAATTGTTTAGACTGAGTTTCCTTTTGTTTTCATTTGTTAGTGGAACTGTTGGTTCTTTATATCCATCTACAATTGATTGCCAAACCTCAAATCCCTGTGCTTGTACATATGTTTTCATCATTCTGCTCCAAAATGCATAGTTTTGTCCATCAAACTATGGTATTCCATTTTTATACATATTGTTGCTCTCCATGATCTGCCTTTCAGTGGTTAAACCAATTTCTGAAGGAACCCATTCTGATACCAATTGTTGGATTACTGAGAGGGGGGTGAATCAATAATAGATATTTTTAATTCTTTTAACCACAATATGTAAGCGTTATTTATCTTTATGAGCAATATAATATTATCATCCTATAAGTGTAGAGTAAATAAACCATAAACAATGAACAATTGTAAATGTGTTGAACCTACACAAAAAAAATCCAGCTAAACAATAATACACACATTTGCAGAGAGAATTGGAAAAGGAAGAAGAAGGAGAGAAAGAATGGAATAATTCTCATTAACCGTTGTGAATAATCAATAATTTACACATGATATACTCTGTATAACTCAATGAGTTCAACTTGAGGTGAACCAAGTCTCCATAGTGGTGGTCTAGAGTGATCTGGACACACACTAGTAGTTATGGGAGTGAACTGCCACCTATTCTAGTCTCTCAGGCAGTTACGAGAGTGAACTGCCACCTAGTTGAGTTAACTAGTCAACTAGTCTTCAGTTAACTGACTGAACAAAAAGTAGTGAGGAGTTAACTCAAGGAATCAAGGCTAATGCGCCACTCTGGTGATGATACCAAGGCAAGGTCGAATTAACATGGTGATGATCCCAATGTTGCATGGTGATGATCCCAATGCAACATCTAAACTCAACTCAACTAGTCAAACTAAAGTGTGAACTGAAAGAGAATATTCTCCAAGTGGAATATTCTCTCCTAAAATATAGGAGACTGGATAATGACTAATGAACAAATAAAAACCTTAGGAAAAAGAAATCCTAGGTGTGTGTGAAGTAACTCCAACACCCCCCCTGAACATCACTATGGTGAAAATAAATATTGGGTCCCGACAATAAGGCCATGTTAGGTACCCAAGTACAAAACATACACTGAAAATAAAGTGAAGAAAGAGGGAAAACCTCATGGGAACCCCCCCCCCCCTCAAGGTACAATGTATGTAAAAAGAAGAACTACAGGTGCTAGGTAGCTGTGTCCTTCACTCCAAGACGACCTCGCAGAGAATGGAATTTTTGCTCAATGAAGGTCTTGGTGAAAATGTTTGCCTTATGTTTTTCTGAAGGATAGAACTGTAAGTCGATGATCCCCTCATGTACTAAGTCTCGAATGTAGTGCATGTGGATCTTGATGTGCTTCGTCCGTTGCCTCTGAAATGGATCTATGCAGAACTTCAGAGTGCTTTGGTTGTCACACCAGATGACGATTGGCCGAAGAAATTGAATGGCCAACTTAGTGAGAAAATGTTGTAGCCACATAGCATGAATGGTTATGTTAACTACCCCTCTGTACTTTGCCTCGACTGAAGATAGAGAAATGGCAGCTTGCTTCTTGCTCGACCAACAGATAGGCCTAGAACCAAGACTGAGTAAGTAACCAGATGTGGACTTGTGATCAATGTTATCGCCAACCCAATCAGAATTAGTAAACCCGATGAGATCTAATGTAGAGTCTGCTGCATAATGAATCCCAAAGGTGATGGTGCCCTGTACGTATCGAAGGATACACTTTGTAGCTTTCCAATGTAGCTCATGCGACTCCTACATGAACCTGGAAACTGCGCCAACTGCATATGAGAGGTCTGGTCTGGAGTGTGTGAGATACAACAAGCTCCCCACTAGTTGTCTGTATAGTGTGTTGCCAACCGATGGAGTCTCCCCACCATCCTCAAGTTTAACTCCTGATAGGAAACGAGTCGGAGCAAAATTGCAGTCTATCATGTGAAATCTCTCAAGGAGATATCGTGCATACTTGGCTTGAGACAGTTTGATGACTGATGCATCCTAACTGATCTCAAGTCCAAGGAAGAAGTGTAGCGGACCCATGTTCGTCATCAAAAACCTGTCATGAAGAATCCTCTTGACTGTAGCAATCGCTGAAGTCGAGCAACCGGTGATCAAAAAATCATTGACATATAGAACTAAAAGTAGAAGTGAATCAACTGTCCTGAGCATGTATACATTCGGGTCTGATTTACAATGTACAAAGTTCTGTGACAACAGGTAGGAGTCCATCTTGGCATACCATGCCCTCGGAGCTTGCTTGAGTCCATAAAGTGACTTCTTCAGTCGACATACCAAAGATGAGTCCTGCATAAATCCTTGGGGCTGGTCCATGTAGATCTCCTCAGAGAGATCACCGTGAAGAAATGCATTCTTCACGTCCATCTGATGGAATTCCCATCCCTTGGCTACCGCAATGGCAAGTTCCAATCATATGGAATCCATCTTTTCTACTGGAGCGAAGGTCTCATCATAGTCAATACCATGAACCTGTTGAAAGCCTTTGGCGACAAGCCTGGATTTGTATCTGTTGATCTGTCCATTCGCTGCACTCTTGGTCCTGTAGACCCATCTGCATCTGACAAGTTTCCTCCCAGAAGGAAGGGGAACCAGATCCCAAGTTTGGTTCTCGAGGAGGGAGTTGTACTCCTCCTGCATGGCGGATTCCCAAAAGGGATTTCCAACAGCCTCGCCATAAGACTGTGGATCAGAAGATTGAACCAAGAAAAGATGCCTAGAGGGCAATGGTTCAGTGGCAGTGAGTGCAACGGGAGGCTCCTCGAAATCAGATCGAGTCCTCCTAGTATCATCTAGATCACCAACAAGATCCCCTGCATCTTGAAGATTAGTCTGTGCCCACTTGGGCCTCTTCTCTGGATCTGCAATTGCATCTAGATGCTCTGACTCTGCATCTGACTGTACTGACTCTGACTCTGAATCATCTTAGTCCTCTGAATCAGATTTATCATCATAAGAAGGGTCGGCATGTGCATGCTCATCATCTCAGATAGGTGGAAGAGTGAAGGTGTCTACATGCGGCTGTTGAGATACATGCGAGACACTTTCCTCGAATTGGACACTACGCTTAATGATGAGACGGTCCGAGGAAAGATCAATAAGCCGATATCCCTTCACACCATCGGGGTATCCAACAAAAATGCACTCAGTGCTCTATTGATCAAGTGCCTTCCTCTTTTCAGAGGGAATCTGGGCCCATGCACGTGAACCAAAAATGGGAAAGTGGGCCACTTCCAGTTTGAGGCCGCTCCAAGCCTCGTAGGGGGTCTTATCCTTGACAGATCTATGATGAGATTTATTTTGGATGTATGTTGCACATTTGAGTGCTTCGTCCCATAGTCTTTGTGGTAGTGACTTTGCATGCAACATGCAAGATGCCATCTCCTTTAGAGATTGGTTTTTCTGCTCAGCAACTCCGTTTTGTTGCGGAGTGTAGGGAACTGTATGTTGCAACTGAATCCCTTCCTCATGGAAAATATTATGGATCTCATGATTTACATACTCTCCTCCATTATTAGTTCGGAGGACTTTGATCTTCTTTTCGGACTGTGTCTCAACCAAAGCTTTGAAATCTTTGAGGTGTTGAAAGACCTCAGATTTTTGCCTAAGAAAGTAGATCCATGTAAAACGTGAGAAATCGTAAGAAAAAATGAGAACAAACCTCTCTTTGATGATCGATGGATGCGGAAAAGGACCCATGAGGTCACTATGGATCAAATCTAAAGGTGTGGAAGCTCGTTGAGACTTTCCCTTGTCAAATTTATCTTGAGGGTGTTTTCCGAGAACACATCCCTCACATACTCCCTTGGACAAATGGATGTCTGGTAGACCATCAACTAATCTATGCTTGCTAAGTTGTTGCATGTATCTGAAATTCAAATTTCCAAACCTTTCGTGACATATCCTACTACTTTCATTAGCATGAGTAAGCAGTAAAGCATAATCAGGTTCAATGAATTTAGAAAATGTATACAATCTAGACTGATGATTTACCTCACCGGTTGCAACCCTGGAGTTGGTTCGCATGTCGTAGATGTCCACAAAATTTGGTGTGAATACAACTCTCTTTCTGGTGTCATAATTCGTCATCTAATACACGGAGAGAAGATTGACAAAAAGCTTGGGAACATGTAACACATTCTCGAAACTTCCGTTGGTGAGTTCAATCCTTCCTTTGCCGATGACTTCGACAGAAGAGTTGTCCCCCATTAGAATAGGAGGACCTTTGCATGCATCCAATGAAGAATAGACTGCTTCTGAGGCAGCCATGTGATGTGATTCTCTTGAATCTATGATCCAAGCATCGGGAGAGGAGTTGATGGCAATCAAGGCATGGCTAGAATTGCCTTTCTTGGAATTCAGATCTTCTGGCTTCTTCTTCTTTGCACCCTCGGGGATGCGATCTCCAAGGTTTTTTTGCTGATGTATTTGAGACATCAGATCTATTTATTTTTGCATGCATGCGGATTCCGAATGGAATCCTTTGTGACAGTATGTGCATTTCTCTCCTTTTCTTCCCTTTTCTCCTTTGGATCCGGAGGTATCGGTGAAGGGTTTTGTGTACCCTTCCTTCTTCGTGTGTGCATGAGATTTCCGCTTATCTTTATCTTTAGATTTATGATATTTGTGGTTGCCATTATGCACAGTGAGTGCATGCGCCCTTGGGCCTTTGATTGCACCCATGTTGATGAGCTTGGTTTGCTCTTGTGTCAAGGATTTGATAAAGTCCTCAAGAGAAGGCATCTTCCAGGTGGCTCCAGAGGTGAATCTGACAGTATGGAATGTGGATATGAATACAAAGAATTTAGGACCAAGCTTGGAGAGAATGGTGAGAACCGTTTTTTTCTCCTCCTTCGATTTATCAACCCCACAAGCTTTGAGTTGCGACAGTAAATCCTTGAATTTTGTAAAGAAATCTTGGATATTCTCGAAGCTTTTTGGATCCAATTTGAGCAGCTCCACCTCCAGCATGTGTCCCCTCATATCATATTGTTTGCCAAAGAGCCCTTCCAATATGGTCCAAGCTTCATTGGGAGTCTTATAGGAAGATATATGAAAAAGGAGATCGAGAGAAATAAGACTGCAAATTGTTCCAAGTGCCTCATCCATGCGATTTAAGTACTTGGATTTTTCTATGGATGATGTCGGCTCTGTATCTATATTCATGGTTAACCTATACAACCCTCTATATCAAAGATGTATGGCTATTTTATCCTTCCATGCAAAATAGTTGTAAGGTGTAAGAATGAATTCTTTTTGGAATTCCATCTTTCCGTTGTCTTCAATCTTTTGTACCTGCAAAAACTTTTGGTGTAGATTTTGCTTAGCAATCTGTCGGCTTTGATACCATGTAAATGCATTGAACCTACATAGAATATATCTAGCTAAACAATAATATACAAATTTGCAGAGAGAATTGGAAAAGGAAGAAGAAGGAGGGAAATAATGGAAGAATTTTCATTAACTGTTGTGAATAATCAATAATTTACACATGATATACTTTGTATAACTCAATGAGTTCGAATTGAGGTGAACCAAGTCGCCATAGTGGTGGTCTAGAGTGATATGGACACACACCAACAATTACGGGAGTGAACTGCCACCTATTCTAGTCTCTCAGGCAATTACGGGAGTGAATTGCCACCTAGTTGAGTTAACTAGTCAACTAGTCTTCAGTTAACTGAATGAACAAAAAGTAGTGAGGAGTTAACTCAAGGAATCAAGGCTAATGCACCACTCTGGTGATGATACCAAGGCAAGGTCGAATTAGCATGGTGATGATCCCAATGCAACATCTGAACTCAACTCAACTAGTCAAACTGAAGTGTGAACTGAAAGAGAATATTCTCTAGGTGGAATATTCTCTCCTAAAATATAGGAGACTGGATAATGACTAATAAACAAATAAAAACCTTAGGAAAAAGAAATCCTAGGTGTGTGTGAAGTAACTCTAACACAATCATACACATGCACAATACACCAGTATTTTTACGTGGAAACCCAATGAGGGAGAAAACCACATAATGTTTTTTCTTATATGTCTTTAATAAATAACATTCATTGGAAGCACCAACTTCCTTTGTTCTCCAACTGCAACTGGAAGGAGGCTTTGACCCCCTATATTTTTAGGCTACAACCTGAGGGAAGCTCCAACTCCCCAATTCTCTGGCTACAACCCCCTATGTTTTTCGACTACAACCGGAAGGTGGCTATAACCACCTATCCTTTCCCTGTCCCACCACCCTGAAATATAAGTTAAATGATGAAACCACTATCACACTGTCACTGTGAGATATACCACTGTAAATCTGTACCAACAACCTGTAACCAACCTGTACCTATACTCAGCTTGTACCAACAAAACCCAACATGTATGCGACCTGTCTGTGTTGCAGCTCACGTATGTACACACCCTTTCTATACTGCATCCCATGTATGTACGCGACCTTTCTTTACTGCAGCCTGTGTATGTCTTCTGAAAACTAAGGTTTTCTCTTTCCTGAAAAACTCTGACCCTCTGCTTCCTCTGTCACATCAACCTGCAACCTATCACTGTGTCCAGACTGTAGTTGTGCCCTATGCATACATCCTCATACGTATCCCTTAGCCAAGTACAAATCTATATCTCTCTAGTCATGTGCCATACAAGTGTGTATAATCATGAACACGTATAATAACCCTCAAATGGACTAGACATCAAACCCTTACTCATATACAACCTCTCAATACATCAACCACTTCACAACCACTTCACAAATACAAGTTCTCAACCATGTACCACAAAAACTCTTAACCATATGCGAAGAAATACAAGATGTGCCTCAACACTTAACAAGATGTACCAATGATAAATATTAATCATACTAGCACTGTATTTCTGTAGATCTGACTTATACAGTAAGTGCCATGCAACCAATAGCCTCTCTAGGGAAAATCCTCAAACCCCCATAACCATTTCTCATGTAGACAACAAAATACAACTACTCATAGAAATAAGACATACCTTTTGAACCTGTAGACAGGTCTGTTGTACATGATCATTGTAGACCTTCTTGGAAACTTGCTTTCAGACTCTAGAGACTTGACATCTTCTCTCAAGTTTTTATGGCTTTTCTCACATGTACGTGCCCTGTTATACTGGAAGCCCGCATACCTACACGCCCTTCTCCACTACAACAAGCGTACACCTTAAAAACTAGGGTTTTTTCAGTATTTCTACAATTCCGAAACTTTCACCATCAACCCTTCGTGCTACCTCAGACTTGCACAATTTCAGATGTATCAATGAGTACTTGCAATAAACCCTACACAATAATATATATTCAATGTGCTCAATAGGTGCTAATAGGAGAGCCTTGCTCTCTTATTTATACTTCCATTTAACTTCCTCAAGGGGTTACCTTCTAACCAACTTAATCCAATTTCCTTCTTTTAGGGTTAACCCACTTCTAACCACTTATCCACTTTTAACTCACTTTTCTACAATTAGTAAATTCTCCACTTCTAGTTGCAACTAAATTATTTTTAATTATTTTCTTATTGCAACAACTTAACCCATGATTAACTCCTAGTTTCACCCACTTGACTAGTCAACTTCTTCTAGGAGCTTCTAGAATAATTTGACTTATTTGACCTTCTAGATAACTCATGAGGGTTCTCCAACTTCACAAGGCCATAACTCTCTAACCGTGATGAGTTATGTGACGTTCCACATATCACCGGAAATGGCATGACATGTACTATCCATCAATAATAGTTTTACCTGTAAATATATTAATCTTCATACCATTATACATCAATCAAACTGAAGTCCCTTAACCATACTGTTGAGGCTACCAAAATTTTCTACCGAACTTGGTTCAAGATTTGACATCAATAACAACCAATCCAATTAATCAACAATTAAGTAATTTGAAAATGAAATTTCATTTCACTCACTTAAAATAAGATTTAAAATATGACAAATTCAATATCTAAGAGAAAAACATTGATCTTCTTATAGAAAAGACATGATGTGAAAAGTATAGATACCTTTATTTATTCAAATACAATTGTGGGTACGTGTTTTTGGGTGAGTGTTCTTGCTTTGGTTTCTCCCAAAAGCAAAAGTCTTTTCTGAAAAAATATTACGAGAACTCAAGTTTCAACCTTCATGCCACACCCAAAATTAGTTCTTATTTATA
>JZKD02S2124499.1:149253-161534 GCA_000966675.3 Picea glauca
GAATTTGATAGTTTGCAAGGAGAGCTAAGGAAGCTTAAGCCACCATCCTTTGATGGTGAAAGAGAAAGGGAAGATGGTGTTGAGGCCTAGTTTGTTGGAATCAAGAAGCATTTTTAGTTTCACAATTACTCATCTAACCTAGAAGCCAAAATTGCCACCTACTATTTGCATGGAAAAGTTGCTATGTGGTGGGATTAGATTAAGCAAGTTGAGCACAAAAATGAGAGCAGTGTCACTTGAAAGCAATTCAAGATATATTTTCAGAAGGAGTACCTTTTAGAGCACTTGTATGACAAGAAAATGTAGGAGTTCTTTAAACTTAGGTTGGGAAGCATGACCATGACAGAGTATGAAAATAAGTTCTTGAGACTGCTAAAGTATGTGGGGTTTATAAAGGATGAGAAGGTGAAAATAAAAATGTTTTTGAGTGGAGTGCCTTAATTTTATAAAGATAAGATTCAATATTATGAGCCCAAGTCTTTGACTGAGACCATTAGGAAGGCTAAGTACCTATATGATAAAGAAAATGGCAGAGAGTCTTTGCATAAATCTTGGAAGGATAAGATGAAAGAAAAGTCGGATCAAAGAAAGAAAGGATTCAAACCTCCTTTCAATAAAAATTATCCCAAATAAAAATCAGCAAGACCAACCTACTAAGGATGAATCCAAGAGAGAAAATGCCTTGGAAAAAAGGGGAAGACCACCAATCCAATGTTGGGGATGCAAAGAAGATCACATGTACAAGGGTTTCCCTCACATAAAAGACAAAGTGAAGACCATGCACAAGATACAAGAGTCTACAACGATAGAATATGGGAAGAAGAATTCCAAGAATATATGTAGCCTTAGAAGATCAACAAATAGAGTATCAATCCAATATGATCAAGGTGGAAGGTAGGATCATTAATCAACCTATTGTTATTTTAATTGATTCAGGAGCAAGGCATCGTTACATTGATCCTAAAATAGTGGATAGATTACATTTGGAGAATAGGTATCTTGAAAAATCAAGTTTGGTTAAATTAGCCACTGGAACCAAAAGAAGGATCAATGAGATGGTCGGAGGTTGTCCCATATGTCTTAACTGAGTGAATACTAATGTTGATATAAATATTATACCATTGGGACCTTATGATATTATAATTGGAATGGATTGGTTGAACAAGCATCATGTTGTCATAGATTGTCATAACAAGACAYTTACATGTCTTGATGAAGAAAGAAAACATAACACTGTGAAAGGAATTCCAAGACCCATTTCTATAAGGGAGATTTCAGCCTTATAGCTGAAGAGATGTTTCAGGAAAGGATGTTGATTGTATGCAACCCATGTGGAGGAGCTAGAAAAGACAAAAGGGACAAGCCTTGAAGATATTTTGATATTGCAATAGTTTGAATATGTATTCCAATAAACACCAAGATTGACACCAAAGAAGGGGATAGATTTATCTATTGATTTAGTACCAGGAGATTCCCTAGTATCAAAAACACCTTACAAAATGAGTATACCAGAATTAAAGGAATTACAAATGCAGTTGGAATAACTGTTGAAGAAATGGTACATACATCCAAGTGATTCACCTTGGGGAGCACCAATACTCTTTATCAAAAAGAAGGATGGAACATTGAGGTTGTGTATTGACTTTAGATAGTTGAATAAAACCACTGTGAGGAACAAATAACCTCTACCCAAAACTGATGAACTCTTTGATCAACTAAGAGGGGAACAAATATTTTCAAAAATAGACTTGATATTATGATACCACCAGGTAAGAATCAAGGAAGAAGACATCAATAAGTATACTTTTAGAACCATGTATGGATATTATGAATTTGTAGTGGTGCCATTTGGATTGACTAATGCACCAATCGTCTTTATGCGCTTAATGAATGACATATTCATAAATTATTTGGATAAGTTTGTCATAGTATTCTTGTATGGCATACTTATCTATTCTAATTCATAGGAAGAGCATGACCATCACTTGAGGTTGGTGTTGCAACTACTGAGGGAACATCAGTTGTATGCAAAGCTTAGTAAGTGTTATTTTTACCAAGAAAAAATCCTTTACTTGGAACACATTATTTCAGAACAAGGTATAACAGTGGATCCATATAATATTGTAGCCATTAGAGGATGGACAACACCCATGAATGTTTCAAAAGTCAGATTTTTTATGGGATTAGTTGGTTACTACAAAAGATTCATAGCAAGGTTCTGTAAGATTTCTCATCCCATCACTTCTTTGCAAAAGAAGGGAATTAAATTTGAATGGACATCTAAGTGTGAAGAGAACTTTAATTTGTTGAAAGAATTACTTACTAGTTGTAATATCCCTCGACCGAACCCAATTGTAAATGTAATATAAATATACTTAAGCTGGTGAGTTGTTTTGACCTCATTTGATAATGCACATCATGTGGCATAGTGCGTGCATGAACTGCGCAGTAAAATGATGTAATATGCACATTGCAAGATACCGCGCGCAGTAACTAAAGTGCACGCAACCTTGAGGACAACGGATACTGCACACAGTAACTAAAGTGCACGTAATATTAAGGTCAACGAACCTTTATGTGTATGATATGCATTATAGGCTGGTGAGCCAGTATTATAAGCCAGAATGCTTATGTTTTGGTATTAGGCCGGAACGCCTAGATGTCAAGGGCCAATGCACCTACTTTGTACATAAATCATGATTAATATAAAATACATCATTGCGCACAGACCGACCACAATAAAAGAGATGGGGGACTGAACTTTACCAGTTAGGGAAAGGGAGGACCAAAAGTCAAGGGAATATTATATTAATATTTCCTAAAACATAAAGTATGGATAATTATTTTATCCTAAGTTATAAAGTTGGGGACAAGTGGACAAAAGTAACTTCCGATATGAAAAGTGTCAAGTTGGGGACATGCATTCATATCATGGGGGAACTTAGCTCATTGGGAGAGTTCTCACGGATACCTTACGAACAATGGAAGGACCATCATTCTCACCATCACTTTTTACGAAGAGTTCATATTGATTCCGGTACATACTGAGTTATCCAGTCAATGATTCCATGACCATTTCACTCATACATTCCGTTATCCTTGAGACAACCATTTCACCTTTCCGAAGCCTGTTTCCGCACCCTTTTTGGTTGGTGTACCTAGTTAGCGTGGAGCAGGATTGAAGAAGCGGGTTGTCAAGCCTGTGAGAAGTTCTCTAAGCGAGATAAATGATGGGGATTGATTCCCGAAGGTGCTAAACTACAGCTACAACGCTCTGAGACTTCTGGTCCAGCCTGTTGCTGAAGCCCTGGAAGGGAAGTGGGGCAGCCGAGGGACTGTTGAGTAGAGAAGGGGCACACTTCCTTGGGTGGTACATGCATATGGGGAATGAGAGGTTGTAGGATGTTAGTTGAGTGAGCACCTGAGACAGAGTCTTTCCTGTTGTCCATGAGCCTTAGCCTGGATAGGAACCCTTTACCCTGGGTAGAGTTCAGTCCCAACTCGGGGGTGACTCACTGTTGAGAGTGATGAACATTGTAGTCTATGGCTTGGAGGTTCGTGGATGGTCTGTAAGCACTTGGTGACCGTCTTTCTAAGATAAGTACCAATTGTATGATAAATTGATATTTTGTTTTGTTATTTACATGCCTATGTTACGATTTTATCATATATGTGATTATGATTGCTTGTGTGCTTATGGGTAATTTCCTGTAAATGATGCATATCGGTAGTTACTGTTATTTCAATATAAAAGTTGTATGCTACATAAAGTAATTGTTTGTTTATGTTTAGATGTAAAGCTTCCGCGAGCGTGCTGTATGTATATGTTTTAGTTGCATGCAGTTTAAAGAGTAAATTTATGTGGCATTGCTTAGTTGACTACTGGGTATGCTACTGTATGTTCCGCAGTATTGGAACGAAAGTGTTCCCTAGAGTAGCATGGCCCATCCTGATGGCTAGGAATGTTACCAACTGATGTTAGAACATGAGTGGTTGCTCTGGAGTGGCGTACCCCAGCCTGAGGTTGGCCGGGGGGGATCGCTACAGTATGGTATCAGAGCTTCAGTTCAACACTGAGCTTGGATGGGCCAAAGGGGTGCAATTGAAGTGAATATTCACAGTAAAGTAACTTCGAAGTGACTAGAATTGGAGTCATAGAGTGTCCTTGGAAAAGGTTGGTGTACTGGCGTGCGTGGTAAATTTAGCACCGTGCGGGAAAACGTTGGCATGCCAGTGTGCACGGTAAATTGTGGCGCCGTGCGAAATATTATTATATGTAGATGCACGTGCTGAAATTATCCTTGCACGGTAAGCACACACATAGTAAGGTGCACATGGGGTGCGCAAGTATTTCTTAACGCATAGGAGTTTTGTTAGTACGCACATAAGTATGAGTATAAGTTGTTTCGCGATGGTGTATTCAGTAGTATGTGCAGATATTTGAGTACTATGGAATATGTTAAACTTGACATGGTGCATGCATAGGAAAAAAATGCATGTGGACTATCGGTGCGTGGTATCGAAACCGTGCGCAGTGGATATTGGTGTACAAATCCAGAGTAGTGCGCATAAGTAGTCAGTACGACGAAGAAGAAATGCACAGTAGATTTAGGTGCGCAGAGAAGTGTTTTACCTTGTAATATTGCCATGCAGGAAAAATATAAATGAACAGGTCAAGTTAATGCACGCGAAGTCGCTTGTAAGGTGATGAGTCTGAGTTTAAATTCCATAATAATAAAAGAAAAAGAAACACATAACCACATCGAAGCATTAAATAAAAAGAATTCTGAGTTTTAATTTCCTCCAATTTAGACAGATGAAAATAAAATATAAGATTACAAGAAAAACTTATTATAAAAGAAAACAAGAGTCATAACATCACCAGATAGAAATTGTAATAAAACAGTCTAAAATCCGTTTCTGTATTTATATAATCATATTAATCACAAAATTACAAAAGGGTGATGACAACAGTTAGCCTGTTGTAAAAAGGGTCATTTGAAGAACAAGCCTATCATCTCTTGTACTCTTTACCTCCGCTATCGACTGTTCAAAATTCACTGAGACATGCTTATCTTAGTTGAAGACTTACTTCAGCTTAGTGATCTATGCCTTCAAAGAAGAGTCTAACCAGACCGATTGATTCTCTCCAACACTTTCGGCCTCTTCAGCCGTAGATTCCTCCTTCTTATGCCGCTTACTCCTTTTCTTCTTAGCGGCTGGCATGTTGATGACTAAATCCTTTATAGTGGGATTCAGCCTGACTTCCAATTGTGAATCTATAACCGGCTCTGTGTGGAACGTAGTTGCTAGAATGTGTGCAAGGAACCTTTCCTCCTTATTCACAGGAAAGCCTAGCATGTTGCTCGAATAACCAATCTCACTTGACTTAGCCTTGTCCATGTATCTCAGGTTGGGGATACCGAAATGTGTCTTTACAGAGAGCAGAAAGTCGAGTAGTTTGGAGATTACTTCGGTTATGGATACGCATATATCTTCATACTTGGGGAGTGGCAATTATAGAAATCCATTTATAAAGCGCATACAGATTATGTACAAGAGCGTTGGGTTGCCATGCTTGGCCAATCCATTTCGAATGATTATCTTTTGAGTTCGTTACATGGCGACATTCAGCTGGCATCACATGGCTGCGAAGTACCGAACGAATGAAGCAGGGTGATTTGACTAGCCGTCACCTGCTCCACAAGTGGTGGATTTGACATGTTGAGACACGTGATACCACATCTTGGCGAAAGTGGTGTCGACAAACCACCTTCTTTCACAAGTGTATCTCGGAAGGCACTATGCGTCTATGTTCTCAAGACTTGGGTCTTATCTAGAATTGTCGTGGTGATAACACCAGGAAACCGGGAGTGATAATGATGATGTGTATGTTGAATCGAAATGGTGCATGTTCTTATGAATTGCTGAATTGTTAGCCTGATTAGTTTCGATGGCTTCACGTTTTTTAGAATTAACAACAACTCGGTCAGGTTAGACCAGTGTAGAGTCCATAGGAATGGAAGAGGCATAGGGGAATTACAGTCATCTAGAGAAGAGCAGAGGGATGGATGTCCATTTGGGAATGGAAGGAACAAACTCCAATGGACATGGAGAAGAAAGGAATGAAGATATGAATATGGCTGAGACCATTAAGAATTTTCACAAGGATGTCCAAATCCATAAAGCTGATAATGAAAGGCTTATGAAAGCCAAAGAGCAGCAGGATGACTTCAACATGAAGCTATTGGAAGGTTTGAACAAAATAGAGAAAAAATTGGTTAAGGAGAGTGACTCAAGTAAATATGAGAGTCACAAATCTTCAGAGGAGAAAGGAAAAGTAAAAAGTGCTAGTAGACATCACCATCATCCCCAAAGGCATTCCCATAAGAGAGAAGGAAACAACTAAAGTCTATCCCCTGTTAGAATGTATAAGAGATCTGGGGTGGATGAGCTGCAAGGAGAAATGAACAAAATCAAACCTCCTACATTTGATGGTGAGCACAAGAAGGGTGAAGATGCCGAAACATGGTTGCTAGGCATGAGGAAGTATTTTCAATTGCATAATTATTCTTCTCATGCTGAAGGTAGAATCACTATCTATCAACTCAAAGGAAATGCCTCCATGTGGTGGGATCAACTTGTGTAGGTACAACACATTGTAGAGAAAAGTGTTACTTGGAGGGAATTCAAGAAGTATTTTGAGAAGAAGTACTTGAATAAGAGATACTATGACAAGAAAATGAAAGAGTTCTTTGATCTCAAGCTTGGAAGTACAACCATAGATGAATATGAGAGAAGGTTTCTAGAATTGCTGAAGTATGTCTCTTTCATTAAGGATGAGATAGTCAAGATTCAAAGGTATTTAAGTGGATTTCTATCATTCATCAGTGACAAAATACAGTATGATGATCCCAAGACATTAGAAGAGACCATAAGGAGAGCTAAATGCTTATACGACCAATTGAAAGCAAGGCCATCTTTCCAAAAGGCTTGGGAAGACAATAAGAAATTCATGATGGATCAGAGGAAGAAGGGAGCTAAGCCACCATTCTTCAGAAATAATCCATAATGGAAGAAAACGCATAAGGAAACCAGAGTGATTGACACAGGGAGTCAAGGGCCAAGACAACCACCTATGCAATGTTGGGGTTTTAAAGGAGACCATAGGTTCAGAGATTGTCCTCACAGAGGTGAAAAAGGTATGGTTGTTCACAATGTAAAACGAGTTGAGACAGTAGAGGAAATGGGCATATATGTGCCAAGGATTTATGCAGCCCTGGACAATAAGCAAGCAGAGTATCAATCCCACATGATTTAAGTGGAAGGTATGATCAACAACCAAACCCTTGCTATTTTAATTGATTCAGGAGCTAGTCATAGTTATATAGACCCTAAGATGGTGGAAAGTTTGGAATTTCCAAGAAGAAAGCATGGGAAATTGTGGTTGGTACAAATGGCTACAGGAGCCAGAAGAAAAGTTATTGAGATGGTTAAGTCATGCCTCATAGACATGAATGGACTGAATACCAAGGCAGATTTGAACATATTACCTTTAGGTTCCTATGACTGTTTAATTGGGATGGATTGGTTGGACCCACATCATGCTCTATTGGATTGTCATAACAAAGCATTCACTTGCTTGGATGAAGAAGGGAACCAAAGGAAAGTGTAGGGAATTTCTAGGGCAGTAACCGTTAGAGAAATTTCATCATTGTAGCTGAAAATGTTATAGAAGAGGATGTCAAATTTTTGCAGCTCATATGGAGGAGACACCTAAAGACAAGGTGCCAAATTTGGAGGATTGTGCAGTCCTGAAATATTTTGAAGATGTATTCAAGGAAGTACCAGGACTACCCCCAAGGAGAGACATTGATTTCTCTATAGATTTGATGCTTGGAGCAACGTCGGTATCAAAGAATCCTTACAGAATGAGTACACCAGAATTGAAGGAGTTGCAAATGCATCTTGAAGAACTTTTGAAAAAGGGGTATATACGCCCAAGTGTATCACCTTGGGGTGCCCCAATGTTGTTTGTGAAAAAGAAATATGGAACGTTAAGATTGTGCATTGACTTCAAATAATAGAATAAAGTGACTCTCAAGAACAAGTATCCTCTACCAAGGATTGATGACCTGTTTGATCAATTGAAGGATGCAAAGATATTTTCAAAGATAGATCTTAGATCAGGATACCATTAGGTAAGAATTAAAGAAGAAGATATCAGCAAGACCGCCTTCAGGACAAGGTATGGTCATTATGAGTTCACAACGGTACCATTTGGGTTGTCAAATGCACTAGATGTTTTCATGTGCTTAATGAATGGTGTTTTTCGAGGGTATTTGGACAAGTTTGTCATTGTCTTTTTGGATGACATTCTTATATATTCCAAGTCAAAGGAAGAGCATTAACATCATTTGAGGATGGTGTTGCAAGTATTAAGGGAACATCAGTTGTATGCCAAATTGAGCAAGTGCTCATTTTATTAGAATCAAATTCATTATTTGGGGCATGTCATCTCAAAAGATGGGATAGAAATGGACCCCAAGAAGATAGAAGCCATTAGAGAATGGTCAGCACCAAAGAATATGACAGAGGTCAGATCATTCATGGGCCTTGCAGGTTACTACAGAAGATTCATTGGAGGATTCTCAAAGATAGCACACCCAATCACTTCCTTGCAAAGAAAGGGTATGAAGTTTTAGTGGGCATCAGATTGTGAAAGGAGTTTCCAACATTTGAAACAATTATTGACAAGTGCTCCAATACTAAGGATTGCAGACCCAAATGAAGATTTCATTGTATGCACAGATGCATGTAATGAAGGACTTGGTGGAGTCCTCAATCAAAATGAATTCGTGATATGTTATGAAAGAAACTATGCCACTCATGATTTGGAGTTGGCAGCCATAGTACATGCCCTGAGGAAATGGAGACACTACCTCATGGGAAAGAGGTTTGAGCTAAGAATAGACCACAATGGTCTACAATATTTATTTGATCAGCCAAATATAAATGCTAGGCAAAGCAGATGGCTAGAATTTCTAAGCGAATATAACTTTGATATAGAGCATATCAAAGGGAAAGTAAATAAAGTGGTGGATGCACTCAGCAGGAGAGTGCATGAACTACATGCTACAACCATCAACATGTATCAGACTGATGTTAAAAGAAAAATTTTGGAGGCTACAAATACAGATCTACAGTACAGAGAATTGGTAGCAATGCTACAACAGGGTAAGATACTTCAGAAGATGGATATTTATAAGTTGGGAGTAGATGGAATACTACTGCACAAGAACAAAATTTTTGTACCAAATTTCCAAGAATTGAAATGTATAATTTTGCATGAGATGCATAATGTTCCTTATGTAGGGCACCCTGGATATCAGAAAACCATAGCAGTGGTCAAGAGCCAATACTTTTGGTCAGGTATGAAGAGAGAAATAGCAGAATACATCGCAAGATGTATGGAATGCAAGAAAGTTAAAGCAAAACGTAGGCACCCAACAAGATTGTTGCAACCTTTTCCCATTCCTGAATGGAAGTGGGAAGTGGTGACAATGGATTTTATTACGGGATTGCCTAGAACAGGCAAGATGCATGATTCGGTTATGGTGGTGGTGGACAAGCTTACAAAAGATGCCCATTTTATTCCACTAAAAACTACTCACAAGGCAGCATATGTCGTTGATATTTTCATGAAGGAAGTGGCACGATTGCACAGAATTCCTAAAACAATTGTGTCTGACAGAGACCCGAAATTCACCTAGAATTTTTGGAAAGGATTGTTCAAAGGATTAAGAACGAATCTGAACTTTAGTACAACTTACCATCCTGAGTCTGATGGACAGACAGAGAGGGTGAATAGAGTGATAGAAGATATGTTGAGAATGTATGTGATGGATAAACGATCCAAATGGGAAGACTACCTACATTTAGTAGAATTCGCTTACAATAATGGGTATCAGACATCATTGAAGATGAGCCCATTTGAAGCACTTTACGATAGAAAGTGAAATACTCCAGTAAGCTAGGATAACCCAGCTGATAGAACAGTAGTCGGGCCAGAGTTGCTTAAGGAGATGGAGGACCAAATGTTAAAAATTAAGCAGAATTTGAAAGCTGCCTAAGACAGACAGAAAAGTTATGCTGATAAAAACAAAATCCACAGAGAATTCAAAGTGGGTGATCATGTTTTCCTGAAAGTGAAAGCTAACAGGAGTTCCCTGAAGCTGGGAAGCTGCGTCAAGTTAGCAGCCAGATTTTGTGGACCATTTGAAATCCTAGAGAGGATTGGTCAAGTTGCTTTAATGATTGCATTGCCTGCATCTATGTTTGTTCATAATGTCTTGCATGTATCATTGCTAAATAAATATATACCCGATGCTAATCATGTTATTGATTGGAATGTGATTCAGGTGGAGCAAGAAGGCGCTTTTCAAGTGCATCCGGTGCGCATTTTGGACCGGAAAGTCAAACAGCTCCGGAACCGAGCCATAGGGCTTGTAAAGGTTCAATGGACCTGGTACAGTCCTGAGGATGCTACTTGGGAGCATGAAGATGAAATGTGAACAGAATACCCACATCTTTTTGAATATTTTTGAAAAATCTGATATATATGGGTGTATGATGGACTGAGGACAGTGCATAAATAAGGGGAGGGGATTGTAATATCCCTCGACCAAACCCAATTGTAAATGTAATATAAATATACTTACGCCGGTGAGCTGTTTTGACCTCATTTGATAATGCACATCATGTGGCATAGTGCGCACATGAAATATGCACATCGCAAGATACCGCGCACAGTAACTAAAGTGCGTGCAACTTTGAGGACAACGGATACCGCGCGCAGTAACTAAAGTGCACACAATATTAATGTCAACGAACCTTTATGTATATGGTATGCATTATAGGTTGGTGAGCCAGTATTATAAGCTAGAATCCTTATGTTTTGGTATTAGGCTGGAACACCTAGATGCCAAGGGCCAATGGGCCTACTTTGTACATGACTCATTATTAATATAAAATACATCACTACGCACAGAACAACCATGATAAAAGAGATGGGGGACTGAACTTCACCAGTTAGGGAAAGGGAGGGCCAAAAGTCAAGGGGATATTATATTAATATTTCCTAAAACATAAAGTATGGATAATTATTTTATCCTAATTTCTAAAGTTGGGGACAAGTGGACAAAAGTAACTTCCGATATGACAAGTGTCAAGTTGGGGACATGCATTTATATCGTGGGGGAACTTAGCTCATTGGGAGAGTTCTCACGGATACCTTACGAACAACGGGAGGACCATCATTCTCACCATCACTTTTCATGAAGAGTTCACAGTGATCCTGGTACACACTGAGTTATCCAGTCAATGATTCCATGACCATTTCACTCATACATTCCGTTATCCTTGAGACAACCATTTCACCTTTCCGAAGCCTGTTTCCACACCCTTTTTGGTTGGTGTACCTAGTTAGCATGGAGCGGGATTGAAGAAGCGGGTTGTCAGGCCCATGAGCAGTTCTCTAAGTGAGAGAATTGCTAGGGATTGATTCCCGAAGGTGCTAAACTGCAACTACAATGCTCTGAGACTTCCGTCCCGGCCTGTTGCTGAATCCCTGGAAGGGAAGTGGGGCATCCAAGGGACTGCTGAGCAGAGAAGGGGCACACTTCCTTGGGTGGGACAGGCATGTGGGGAATGAGAGGCTATAGGTTGTTAGTTGAGCGAGCACCTGAGATGGAGTCTTTCCTATTGTCCATGAGACTTAGCCTGGATAGGAACCCTTTACCTTGGGTGGAGTTTAGTCCCAGCTCGGGGGTGACTCACTGTTGAGAGTGATGAACAATGTAGTCTATGGCTGGGAGGTTCGTGGACGGTCTGTAAGAAGTTGGTGACAGTCTTTCTAAGATAAGTACCAATTGTATGATAAATTGATATGCCGCTTTGTTATTTACATGCCTATGTTACAATTTTATCATATATGTGATTATGATTGCTTGTGTGCTTATGGATAATTTCTTGTAAATGATGCATATTGGTAGTTACTATTATTTCAATATAAAAGTCATATGTTACAGAAAGTAATTGTTTGTTTATGTTTAGATGTAAATCTTCCGCGAGCGTGCTGTATGTATATATTTTAGTTGCATGCAGTTTAAAGAGTAAATTTATGTGGCATTGCTTAGTTGACTACTGGGTATGCTACTGTATGTTTCGTAGTATGGGAATGAAAGTGTTCCCTAGAGTATCATGGCCTGGCTTGATGGCTG
>JZKD02S2124499.1:170047-183498 GCA_000966675.3 Picea glauca
ATCACTTTTCAAATCTGGGTTGATTGTAAGGTTTTTGTTTGCAACAAAATTGGTTTCCAAGGCCACAGTTTCAAATAAGTTGTAATTTTAAACCCGAGAACAAAATGGGTGCTACTATGAGCGCCAATTTTTGATTCAGAGTTCGATTTTAAATATTTTGTCCATAGAGGTATCGATCATCAAGGCCACAATTTTAATTTTAACTACAAAAAAACAACAGTGCCACTGGTAGCACCATTTGTTGAAATATGCGTAAAAACAACCACTATTAGGATCTTTAAAAAATGAGAATTTTGAAGGGTTCTCGTTAATAGGTGAGTTTGTTGGGATCACAAGGTAGAAAACTACACCATATTCTTAGGAAAATGAAGTTCTAGTGGAGAAGTCAAGGTGCATGATATCTTATACAAAATTGAGTAGAGATTTTTGAGTTGAAGCAATTGCAACAACTTGTTACTTGGTCAATTTATCACCTAGTTCAGCCTTGGGTGAGAAAACATTATTACAATCTTGGAGTGAGATCAAACCATCTATTTCTCACTTGAGGGTATTTGGTTGTGATGCTTATATGCATGTACCTAAAGAGAATAGGTACAATTTGGATGAAAAGTTCAAAAAGTGTATGTTCATTAGATATTGAGATGAAAAAATATAATGAAGGAAGAAATGAAATCTCTAAAACAAACAAAGCATAGGTTTTAGAAAAGTTGCCATAAGGTAGGAAAATTTTTGGTTGCAAATAAGTATTCAAAAAGAAAGTTAAGGACGGTGGAATAATGGAGAGATATAACGTGTGATTGGTAGAAAAGGGATATTCTTAGGTTCAATGAATAGATTACCAAGAGACCTTCTCACCTATAGAAAAAATGACTTCTATTACATGGTGTTGTTGGCCTTAGCAACAACATATGATCTAGAAGTGGAGCAATTGGATTTCCAAAACAACATTTCTTCATGGAGATTTGAAGGAGTATACATTTATGGAGAAACCAAAAGGCTTTGTGGTAGGAGTAAAGATCTTGGTATGTGAGTTCAAGAAATTGTTATATGGGTTGAAACAATCCCCAAGGGAATGGTACAAAAAAATTGATAAATATTTGTTGGAAAAAAGGTTTTTATAGAAATATTGTTGACCATTGAGTTTATTACAAAGTAGTGGGTGTTGTATTTGTAATTTTGGTCTTATATGTGGATACTATAATGTGGATTGGTGTGTTGACATGGATAAATGACATTGTGCAATCAATCAGGATTCTCCCCAAGGAAACATCACAATTAAACCTCACACTGTTTGTAATAGGGAATCTATATAGTTTATGGTCTGACAACGTTCAAATGGTTGTGTTGTTTTATTGGTTGCAACCTGGCCCATCATTTAGGTTTTTATGGATGCAATAAATGAGATGAAACTAATTTAATATGAAAAGTGTAGAATGATGCGTAGGCTAAACTAACGAAACCATTGAGGTAGACATTTCACCAAATATACTGTTGCTTTATACCTTTAGTAAAATGTTACTAGGAAAATAAAAGTAGAAATTTAGATAACCAATCACATCACAAAAAAGTCTACAATATTATGTTTTTGGCTAGAGACAAAAGTTTTGTGAGTTAAACAAAATAAAAAAAAATTCTCAGACATGAGAAAATTCTACACTATTAAAACAAATGTTTACACTGTTCCAAAACTTAGTGAACTAGCAGAAATAGTTCCACAAATTACAAGTTTCAGAATTGAAGTCTGTTTCCAAACAACTTGGCTAGTAGTGTATTTTCATTCATTATTTTATAAACAATTTACAAAATTGTTGAAGAAAAAAGCGTTGGCTTTTCCTCATTAACATTTCATAGAAATTTCTATAAAGATGCACAAGCAAAAATCCATTTCTCTACTAGGTTTATCTCATTTACGCAAGAGAGGGAGAGCGAGGTTAATTGTTTTGATTCCCTCCACTTGGCTATACAATTATTTTCTTAGCTATTTGGTTTCTTTGTTTAGTTTCCTCTTCCACCGTCAAGGGTCCATTTTATTTGTTAGCTCTAACTCCCTTAACATTTTGATTCCATTCTTGGCTGACCAACTTCTCTATTTAACTATCCTTTTATGCTACTTGGGGTTCATCTCCTTTTTTGATAATTCAAACTTCTTGTACTCTTGTGCCACCTAGTGGTTTCAATTCCATTTCTTAGTTTGAGCTTCCTTTTACTATTTGGGTCCCTTTTCTTGGCTATTCGAATCCTTTTGTAGTGGTTGTAAGTTTCTTGCATGTTAGCATACAAAGCATGGGTCACACATGTAACTAGTGCCTGTATGCTTGAGACACATTGACATGTGATAAAATTTGTTCACAACTACGAATCCTGGGATTCCCAGCATGGATATTCTTGACCATATGCATTGGAGCCATGGAAGGAGGTGGATGGCCTCAGGGACTACGTGGTAGAGAATGGGGTCCATTCTCTTGGGTTGTGCATGCTGGAAAGACGATATTTGGTGTACTTTGGATTGTTGTGCATTGCGAAACTTGCAAGAGCTTGAGTGTTGACAGGTTTGGGAAGCTAAGTGACACCCTAGAACCATCCTTGTGGATTCATAGCCCTGGATCGAGGGTGACCTACTGTTGAGACTTGGAAAAACAACGTCTATGGTTGGGTGGAACGTCCTTGGTCTGCAGCCAATTAGTGATCGGTTTTAATAAAGATAAGTTATATTTGTTATGTGTTTCTCTACTTGTATATATATTTTTCGTTGTGTATTAATTATTATCTTTGAAATTCGTATTTATATTATGCATGCTCGTTGTTTATTGTTTTCCATGAAATATTGTTCATTTATTTTATGCGGTAGCATGAATCGTGATTATTGCATGTGAGTCTTTCATGCTTATTTATTAAATAATATTTATCAGAATTTTGAAATTAGTTTTTAAGTGTGTTTTTAAGTAGTGTGACTAGCCTGTGGGTGGTTGGGTACGTTACATATTGGTATCAGAGAAGATGTTTTATAGCACCCCTATAAACTGGATCCAAGTTGATTCTCCACGCCCTGACCTTCTAGCAATTTCCTCCATCACGATCATAGCAACAAAAGTGACAATTATGCCTGGCAAGAAAACCATCACTCAACAACTATCGATCTGACCTCTGCTTGGGTTTTCCACCATTGATCTACGATGGCCGTTATTTCTCTATCCCATATGCATGGGAAATGATTGACATAATGGTTTATTAACTAAAGGGAACCTTACATTACTTGTGTGCAATGAAGAGAGCTATGGAATCTTGCATCGAGCGTAAACATTTATGTCGTGGGGTCCACCATACTGAAGATCAAGAGATTGAACTATTAACCTGGAGAAAAACCCACATTTTAGGGTTGAGACGATATGGACCGTTGATTCGGTGTGGCGAGATCATCTTGGTTGTAGGTCAGAGGAGGACGTAATCATAGTGTTTTGAAACAAGGTTGCAATGGGACTATGATGGGAGAAGCTCTGAAGAAGCGAGGATCATTGATCTATCAGTGATCCAGATTTTATGAGAAGAACGAAATGACTACAGGTTATTAACATGTGCTTAACACAAAATAACAAAGATACACTAAAATTGGTTTTCTATTCAATAAGGAAATAAGCTGAAACTGTAAAATGCAGCAGAAAACAAGCTTGTTGGAATGATGGCGGCTTATCTCTGAGAAGAGATGTGATAGTTGCGCTCCTTCGCAAGAAGATGGTTAGAATGAGGCTGTGAAGGCATTTTTACAATAAACAGGAATTTCAAAAACCCTATACATCCAAAAACCTAACCCTAAGAGATGAAGCGCCAAAAGTCACGTGCGCCCCGTTTGGGTAAGTTAGTACATCAACTTCCCGAGGTCGTAACTTTTGCACACGATCTCCGTTTCAGGTGCACAATAGATCGTTGGAAAGGTATCGTCGAGGAGATTCATTTAAGGGGATCAATCAGAGCCTTGAACTATCATTGAGAACATCGATCCTGAAAAACCTTCATTTAGGCCCTCAAATTGGCCCCGGAAGTTAAAAACTGCTTGAAATAGTAAATTACCAAAATTGTCAGAAAATTGTTTTGAGCCTGTTGGAAAAGGTGGGTGGCCACCGATATCCACCTAGATCAATCCTCCCTCCTTAGTAAGAAATGGTATCCATTGCGTTGAGTTCCCCCATCAAATGAGGAAATTTCTATTGAATTTGGCCACGGGTGAGCCACTTTCCTTGGTGCAGGAGCTGCCCTGCTTTGACGACTCGATAAACATGGATCATTTGCAGTCGAGTTCCCTTGATCTATGTGTCCACAATATGATCACTAGATTCCTATTGTATGCAGTCGGGGTTGAACTCTGTTGGTGTCAGCTATTATGCTACTTCGGAGGTGTCCAATAATGGTGGGAAATAAGGGCGAAGGAGATCCACGTTGAACATTGGGTGCAGTCCAAGGAAAGGAGGAATGTTGAGCTCAAAAGAATTATCCCCCACGGACTTGGTGATGGTGTACGACCCATAATGGAGTGGGCGAAGCTTCCTATGGGGTCTCATAAGGCGTTCTTTCTGCACGTGCAACCAAAATTTATCGCCCAACTGAAATTTATGTGGCACCCGATGTTGATCATGGCGTTGCTTGTACTTGTCATTAGACTTCTGTAGGATATCCTAAACCTGTTGATGGATGTGATGGATCCCTCAATGAGCTGGGTGGTTTTTTCAGATTCAGTTTGAGTAGGAGATGAGTCGGTCGAGGTGACCATAAGGGGAAGTGAAACATCTATGGGACCCAATGGTTGGAATCCCAACCCCACCTAAAAGGGGTTGTGGCCAATTGAGCTATGAAAGCCTCGATTGTAGCTATGATGGACATAGGGAAGTCTCTCATCCCATGTGCGAGGGTGCTTGGAATTATACATGCAAATTATATGCACAATCATTCGATTTACAACCTTGGTTTGGCCATCCGTATGGGGGTGGAAGGTCGTGGATTTGGTGAGCTTGGTGTGCAGCAATGACCAGAGGCTCGACTAGAATGTGCTGAGAAATAAACTATCCTGATTTGAGACAATGTTTTGTGGGATTCCAAAATGTACCCATACTCATTTAAAGAAGATCTTGGCAGTGGCCTCTACTGTGATTCTCTTCTTGCAGGCAACCAGAATCGCCATCTTAGAAAAGAGCTCAACAACCACAAAACAAAGTCATTTCCCCGCTTGGTGGACGGGAGGCCCAAAAGGTAGTCTATTGAGATGGATTACCATGGAATATCAAGAGTAGGAAGAGGGGTGTATAGGCCATGTTTCTTAGTGGTCGGTTTGGCAATAACACAGGCAGTGCAGGACCTGATATACTTATTGACCTCCTGATGAAGTTTCGACTAGTAGAAGTGTTTTTGTAGCATCGCTACTATGTTTTCTATGACGAAGTGTCCTGCCACCCGGCTGTAGTGGGATTCCTAGATCAACTTCACTCGCTCTCTTGATGAAACACATATATGGCCCAGACGACACAATAAGCCATCCTAAAGATGGAAATTATCAACTGCTGTATTTACACCCAAAATTTGGTAGGGGGTGGTGAAGTCTGGGTCTGTCTCATAGAGTTGGAGCCATCCATAGGTCTCATGGCTGCAATAGTCTAGCATCGTGGTGAGTTCCACGATTGGCGGTCTACTGAGGCAATCAATGATGTGGTTGGTGCTTCCTGTTTTATATTTGATGTTGAGGTGGAATTGCTGCAAGTATGTGGATCACTTTTGATGGTAATCATTCTGCAATTTTCCTTGTGTCTGCATGAACTGCAGTGGCTTATGATCAGTGTGGATGTCTGTCTCCTTCCCAAGAATGCAATGTCTCCATTGGGGGCAGGCTTGCACAATGGAGTACATTTTTTTTTTTAAGTAGGGTACTTACAGACAACATCTGATAGTGTCTCACTATGATAGGCCACGTGGTTGCCATGTTGAGTGAGAATGACACCCACAACATAGTCTGAAGCATCTGTCTCAATCTCAGAGGGTTTTTGCAGGTCTTGTAGTGAAAGTACTAAGGCTGAGAACAAGTGCTGCTTAAAATCATTGAACACTTGTTGTTGGGACCGACCCCACTCAAATTTATCCTTACCACTACCCCTAGTTATTTGGCTGAGGGCCCATGCAATATGGGAGAATCCCAACACGAACCTGCGATAGAAATAGGCAAGGCCTAAGAATATTTGAAGCTTAGTGAGTGTGGTTGGGACTGGCCACTCACAGATGACTTGGATCTTGATTGGATCCACATGTACTCCATGCTGATCAATGATGTAGCCCAGGTAATGGACCCTGTCCATGTCGAAGGATCATTTTTCCAAGTTTTCATATAGCTTGTTCTTCTGCAGAGTGTGCAGAACCTGCTAAATTTTCTGCAAGTGTTCGACCCAAGTCTTGCTATAAATGAGAATGCCATCCAGATAGACCACTACAAAAGTATTGGTGAATGGTCGCAGGATATCGTCCATCATCCTCATGAAATGGATGGAGCATTTTTCAAACCAAAGGGCATGAACAACCATTAAAAAAGGCCTTACTTTGACTTGAAGGTGGTCTTCCATACATCTATCTATTCTATCGGGACCTGGTGGTAGCCAGACTTCAAATCAATCTTACTGAAGTATTTTCCCCCCATGAGTTGATCAAGGAGGTCTTCGATTCAGGGAATCGAGTACCGGTTTTTGACTCTAACTTTATTCAGAGCCTGGTAATCAATGCAGAGTCGCCAGGTTCCATATTTCCTCTGTACCAGCATGATTCGACTCCCGCAAGGTGATGAGCTGGGACATATGTTCCCTTTGTGTTGTAGTTCTTGGATATGTCGCTTGATCTCCTCATTCTCTAACAGAGAGTGACAATAGATTGACCCATTGGGAAGTAGTGCGTCGGGGGTCAGATCGATGGGGTGCTTGACCTGGCAGTGCAAAGGTGCCCCTATAGGTGAGGAGAAGATATCTAAGTATTCTTCCATGACCTTATCTACCTTATTTTGCTGTGTGGAGAGGTCGACCGCAGAGATCCTGGATGTGGCTGTGATATTTCGCTCATTCTGAGAGAGAATCATGGAGAAGACAAACTTCCTCATCTGAGAGATGACCTTCCTGCATTGCTTAGAAGATATCAAGGTAATAACATTAGGTGGGACTGCCTTGGGTATCCTGTACAATTTCCTGTTAAAAGTAATAATAACACTACGAGGCCTAGAATCATATACAACATGACGTTTCCATAAATAAGGTTGGCCCAAAATAACATCACAAACTTTGAGAGGTGCAACATCACACAATATCTCTTCTTTGAAGGGCTTGATGTCATATGAAAGTCGACACCGTTGGCTAACACAGAGATTGCTTCCTTGGCGAAGACATCCAATGGTGTAGGGTTGTGGGTGCGGCATTGTCGGTAGGGCCAACCTCTTGATAACCTCTATTGAGATGAGGTTCTTCTGGCTACCACTATCAACGATGAAGTGCAACGGGGTGCCTTTTACCACATCTGTGAATGGAAGAGGCACTCTCCTTCTTCTGGCTCATCTGGATCACCAGGCTTGAGTTTTGTGGTAGAAATGGTGGAATCGGGTTCCACGTCAATTATTTGTCTTCCCCTTTCTGGTTCTGACTCTAAGTCAGAACCCACATTTGATTCATAGGCTTTCACTTTGGCCACCAATGACTTCTTTGAGCGATAGTCAACCGTGTTATGGCAAGGGATCTTATGGAAGTCGCACCACTTCCTGGTATCTTTCTTTGTCTTGCCGGTGTCCTTCTTTGCTTGTGGCTTGGACTGGTTGTCCTAATACTTTCCATATTTTCTCTGTCCTTTTTTTTGTGGGTTGCGGCCGACCTTTCCTGGATTTTGTTGTGTGGGGTTCCCAGGCCCAAATTGCCGCATTTTTTGTTTGATCTTCTACTCGATTTTGATGGCATATCGGTAGGTCGCGCCCAAGGATGAGATGTCTAGAAATTGCATTTCAGTCTGGATGTATCTATGCAGAGAACCACAATACTTGAGCACCAGATGTCGCTCTGAATCTTTGATACCTAGCTTGGTGTGCAAGGTATGGAAGATATTTTTGAAATCTGGCACTGCTTGGTCTCTTTCTTGCCGCAATGTGGTCCATTTGGTATACAAGTCGTCATAACTTCCGAAAGGGTAGTATTGTTCCTTAATAGAATCCCTGAAGGATTCCCAGGTGGCCATGACTGTAAATAATGAGGGTTCCTCTATTTCCTTTTGCTCATAGAAAGTTTCCCACCAATCTTAGACATGGGGAACAACTTTGAGGGGCGCAAAAGTAATCTTTTCTCTATTCGAAAAGTTATGGATAGAAAAATACCCTTCTAGTCGATTCAACCACTTGTATACATCATTTGCGTCTATCTAACCTTCAAATATAGTAATATCGAAGTTTATTTGTACCTTGAAGGGGAAGGCGCCTCTGCTCAAAGAAGATGTGTCACCTGTTGGTAGCTACCGAAGGATTTGCGCGAAACTATCTATCATCTTGTTCCTCTATTGTGTGAGGGCTTCCTCAAGAAACATTTTGAAAGGATCTCATGTCCCATCATCTTTATTTTCTCTTGCCATGAGAGGTCTCTGGGGTGTGCGAGATATTTTTTCCTCAAGAGAAACAAGCTCGAGACCCAACTCTTTGTACTCTGACCTCGTTGGGGACATGCATTAAGATGACAAGGAGAAGACTGCTTTGATACCAATGATCTGGATTTTATGAGTAGAATGAAATGAATACAAATTATTAATAGGTGCTTAACACAAAATAACAGAGATACAATAAAACTAGTTTTCTATTCAATAAGGAAATAATCTGAAACTGTAAAATGCAATGGAAAACAAGCTTGCTGGAATGGTGGCAGCTTATCTCTGAGAAGAGATGTGATGACTGCACTCCTTCGCAAGAACATGGTTACAATGAGGCTCTGAAGGCCTTTTTACAATAAACAAGAATGTCAAAAACCCTAGGCATCCAAAAACCTAACCCTAGGAGATGAAATACCAAAAATCATGTGGGCCCCGTTTGGGTACGTTAGTGCATCAACTTCCCGGGGTCATAACTTTTGCATACGATCTTCATTTTAGGTGCACGATAGCTTGTTGGAAAGGTATCGTTGAGGATATTCATTTAGGGATATCAATCAGATCCTTTGACTATCATTGAGAATCTGAATCCCGAAAAACCTTCATTTAGGCCCTCAAAATGGTCCCATAAGTTAAAAACTGCTAGAAATAGTAAATTACCAAGATTGTCAGAAAATTGTTTTGAGCCAGTTGGAAAAGGTGGGTGGCCACTGATATCCACCTGGATCAATTAGGTTGTATACATGAGCGATATTGACCATTGGATGAGGTGGGGTCATCGAAGTTTGATGGTCAGAGTAGCCTCTGATGCTCTAGGTGGAGGCACTCCGATGGGGAGACTCCAAGAAGCAATATGGATCGTAGATTGGAGAATAGATGAGAATTAATCTCATTCGTTCATCGGAGGAGGGTTTTCGGAGGCCCAGAGAGAGGATGTGAGAAATGAGTATGACGATAATGGACTCTGAGAAGTGATCTAAGTTGTAGATCGACAAGTGAGAAAGATACGATCTCAATCATAGATATATGTCCATCGCACCTGAATACCTAGGGTGAAAAGGAGAATTCGAGGGTTAACCGTCTTGTAAGTAGAGACACCGAACTAATCAGTGTCGTTGATCTTCGACTCTGAGGGTTGTTAGATCTGTCAGAGTATGCATGATCGAAGTATGTCTATCGGAGTGGAATATCACTCCGATGGAGAAGAAAACTAACTGCATTGAATGGCTTTGAGTGAATCCGAGCCATCAATTTTGGTGGCTTGATGGGACAAGAAGATTAATGATTAGGATTAATCTTGATTTTGAGATTGATGGTGTAGATTTCCCCGTAGGATTTTGGCCATAACTAGAGCATATTAAGTCATATTTGGATGAAACTTGAGGATTTTGTTAGCAGGGAGGAGATATACGAAAGTGCTAGAGAGAGCCATTGTCCATTTCTGCTTAGATTTGTCAGAAATTGCAAAATAGTGATTTTTAAAGATCCGGGTCCATATCATTGGAAGAGGTCCATATTAAGTCGAAATTCATGGAGAGAGTCCAAAAACAAGACATGGAAATAACCCACGAAGGAACAAAATAAATCCTAAGGGGATTGGAATGGGGATGCTGAAATAGGCCAAAATCCACTATTTCGGGCCACTTTTTTGGGATTTTTGAGATTTGCGGAGAAGTGAACCCACATCACAAAATTGGAAAAAATTGTTTACTCAACATTTTATGAAATCGTTAATACAAACAAATTTGGTTTAGCAAAAGTTTCCCATAAGTGCGCAAATTGAGAGATAGTCAGTTTTGCCAAAAATTCAAGTCTGGAAAAAAAAGGTAAAAAAGGGCAAAATTGTCATTTTCATATCGCCGCAGTTTTTTTAAAATATAATAGTTTTATGAATTCCTTGTCATTATTTTTATCTATTCCTGATACAAAAGATTCTCTCATTCCTATTACATTTTCTTCTGCAGTTGACCGAAGTGGACATTTCAATAAAATTACACATGTGTAGAAAACACACAAATGGGGTTAAAGTGTTTTTTTCAGGAAGCCATAGCTTCTCACTCAGAGATCGGATTGGGGCATGAGTACATTCGTTGGAAATCTGATTTAGAGGAGAATAACCTGAAATTATTAGAATTTGGATAATTGTGATACACATCTTCATAAATTGAGCAGAAAAAAGACCTATAACATTAATTAACAAATTTTTATGATATGCATATTTCTAACAAAAAATGGTTGCTTGCACATTTTGCATAATTAGCGGGTATAAAAATATTAGTTAAAGATAAGAATGCATATTCAAGAAATGGAGGAAGGAGAGAGAGCCCTGAGTCATGATAAAGAAGCTAAAGGACAAAATATTAGTGTTGGTAATGCAGAGACATAATCCAATGGGCACAAGGATAGAGAGAAAGAAACCTTAATAGAGACTGTAAGAAGCTTGAGAATAGAACTACAAAGTTACAAAAGAAGATAATGAGAGGATGATGAGAGAACAAAATAAAATAAATGCTTAAGTGATGCAAATCCTAAATCAGTTGTATAGGAAAGCGTGGAATGGATCAGACTCAAGATGGGAGGAAGAAGGAAAATATCATGAAATAAGAGATAACTGCATAATATTTGGTCATTAAAGAAGTGCTACCAGAACTCATATAAATCACTCCCCTCCTTAATTAACAAAGAAATTTTATGCATCTGAAGATTCCATAAGTAGTCTAGAAATGTCTCCTATTAGACACCAAAGAAGAAGACGAGAATTTGATAGTTTGCAAGGAGAGTTAAGGAAGATTAAGCCACCATCCTTTGATGGTGAAAGAGAAAGGGAAGATGATGTTGAGGCTTGGTTTCTTAGAATCAAGAAGAATTTTTAGTTGCACAATTACTCATCTAACCTAGAAGCCAAAATTTCCACCTACCATTTGCATGGAAAAGTTGTTATGTGGTGGGATCAGATTAAGCAAGTTGAGCACATAAATGAGATAAGGATCACTTGGAATAAATTCAAGATATATTTTCAGAAGGAGTACCTTTCAGATCACTTCTATGACAAGAAAATGTAGGATTTATTTAAACTTAGGCTGGGAAGCATGACCATGGCAGGGTATGAAAATAATTTCTTGAGACTGCAAAAGTATGTGGTGTTTATAAAGGATGAGAAGGTGAAAATATAGGGGTTTTTGAGTGGAGTGCCTTAATTTTATAAAGAGAAGATTCAATATGATGAGCCCAAGTATTTGACTGTGACCATCAGGAAGGATAAGTACCTATATGAGCAATAAAAGGGCAGAGAGTCTTTGCATAAATCTTGGAAGGATAAGAAAAAAGAAAAGTTAGATCAAAGAAAGAAAGGACTCAAACCTCCTTTCAATAGAAATATCCCAAATAAAAATCAGCAAGACCGACCTACAAAGATGAATCCAAGAGAGAAAACGTCTTGGGAAAAAGGGGAAGACCACCAATCCAATGTTGGGGATGCAAATAAGATCACATGTACAAGGGTTTCCCTCACAGAAAAGACAAAAAATACAAAGTGAAGACCATGCACAAGATCCAAGATTATACAACGATATAAGACATGAGAATAAGCATACCAAGAATATATGTAGCCTTAGAATATCGGTAAACAGAGTATCGATCCAATATGATCAAGGTGGAAGGTAAGATCATTAATCAACATGTTGCTATTTTAATTGATTCAGGAGAAAGGCATTATTACATTGATCCTAAAATAGTGGATACATTACATCTGGAGAAAAGTAATCTTGAAAAATCAAGTTTGGTTCAACTAGCCATTGCAACCAAAAGAAGGATCAATGAGATGGTAAGAGGTTGTCCCATATGTCTTAATGGAGTGAATACTAATAATGGTATAAATATTATACCATTGGGATCTTATGATATTATAATTGGAATGGATTGGTTGAACAAACATCATGTTGTCATATATTGTCATAACAAGACATTTACATGTCTTGATGAAGAAAGAAAATAAAGCACTGTGAAAGGAATTCCAAGACAACCACAGGAATTCCAAGCAATGTGAAAGAACGAAATGAGTCATTCTTCTCGTTTTCACCATCTATGGTTTTCACCATTGATGAGCATCTGGGGTCATATACCATTCCAGTAGAACTTAGCCCAGGCAAATGTCTATACATCAATTCTAAATTAAGTCTCAACCAATAGGAGCAGTTAACAAATCTTTTGAAAGAACAGTCAGGGGCATTTGCATGGGAGTACACTGATATGAGAGGAGTGCATCTTGACACCTATATTCACCAAATATGTATCCAACTAGAGATAACACCAATAAGACAACCACAAAGGCATATGAATCCAATCCTAAAAGATTTTGTGAAAGAAGAGTTACAGAAATTATTAAACGTAGGATTCATTTATCCAATTTCTGACAGCAAGTGGGTTTCACCCCTTGTTGTGGTACCTAAGAAAATGACATGGAAATCGAGAATGTGTGTATACTTTAGGGAGTTGAATAAGGAAACCCTGAAGGACTACTTTCCCTTGCCTTTTATAGATCAGGTTTTGGATACCTTGGCTAGAAAAAGATACTTTTCCTTTCTCGATGGATATAGTGGATACAATTAGATTCAAATTGCTCCTGAAGACCAGGACAAAACAACATTCGCGTGTCCTTGGGGCACTTATGCTTATAAAGTGCTACCTTTTGGACTATGCAATGCTTCTACTACATTTCAGAGAGCAGTCCTTGGGATTTTTGCTGACTTAATTCATGATTGTGTGGAAGTGTACATGGACAACTTTACTGTTTATGGTAATACCTTCGAAGAAGCCATAAGTAA
>JZKD02S2124499.1:184476-209875 GCA_000966675.3 Picea glauca
AGCAACTGAGAAATCAATGGTTGAATTTATTTATGAAGATATCTTTACCCGCTTTGGTGTTCCACGAGAGATTGTTACTGATCAAGGTGCTCAATTCACTTCTAAGCTAATGAAGGAACTCACAGATAAATATGGGATAAAACACTGTAAGTCTTCCCCATACCATCCACAAGCCAATGGCCAAGTGGAATCCACGAATAAAGTTCTAGAAGCTATCTTGACCAAAACAATACTTTTACATCACAAATATTGGGCGGATAGACTTCTAGAGGCTTTATGGGCATACCAGACTACGTGGAGAAATACCACTGGTCATACCCCTTATGAATTGGTATATGGCAAGCAAATTCTCCTTCCCATAGAATTTCAGACTCATACCTTCCGCATAGCAGCAAAATTGGGTTTAATTTGGATGAGGCACAGAAACAAAGAGTTATGAAATTAAATGAATTGGGAGAAATCAGGCAAGATACTCTTCAAAGAACTATCCTCATACAAAATCAACGTAGCAAATGGCATGATAAATACATTAAGAAGAAGCATTTTCAACCAGGGGATTGGGCATTGCTATTTGATTCCAAATATAAAAGTTTCAAAGGAAAACTTACGACAAGATGGTTGGGAACTTATGAAGTGGAAACTATTTTTGATAATGGATTTGTTAGAATCAAGACCATAGATGACTCTCAAAATTCCTTTGTAGTAAATGGACACCGATTAAAAGTATATAACAAACCCTTGTCTAGAGATGATTTTCTACAGGAAATTTCTAAACAACCAGAAATAAAGATAGTAAGAGAAGAGTCTTCTCCTCCTGCTAATCCTTGATCTTTTTGGTTATTTCAAAATTTTGTAAATAATAAATCTTTTATGAACAAAAACAATAATAATAATAATAATAAAAAAACAAAACATTTTGGATATGTTGACATATTTTTTCAGTTTTACAGGATTTTTGAAGCAAGTACATAATTGAATTCCATCACTTTTTCACAAAAAGTAAGAAGGTAAGATCATTAATTTTTTTTTTGAAATTTTCTTATCAATATATACTGTCTTGTTTTGAAATTAATAAATTTGAGCTAGTTTTCTCCCTTTGAATTGCTCATTAAAGTATGAAAGGGGAATTTATCAGGGATAGGATTATTCTTTACTAGGCCTGATAGATTATTATGGGAAAGAAACCCCCCTAGAGTTTTCTTTTAGCATTTTCTCAGACTCTTAAAACATGAGAAAGCAATGAGCATATACTAACTTGGGCTCATAAAATCCACAAGTGAGTGATTAATGTCCCACCAAATCATTTTCTGCAAAATTTATATCTTCACTCACGTTGGATGATGTGGGATACGTTAAGGTCCACCTTCCGACAAGTCTCACTCCATCAACATCAACACCTTATCTGGAGTAGAGATTAGAGACTATTTAGTACCCTGGGATCTGCATGCCTCAATGGCAGATTTCCTTGCTAACAACCATGGGAATACATCAATGTCTCTCGGTTGATAGATCCTACAGGTGACTCGACACCAAGACCTTTATTCATACCTATTAGGATGTACTATAGGTACCTTGAGGCCCATTGACATCAATGGTGGGTCATCTCGCATTGGTTAACGACATTCATTAATGGTCGGTAATCCAATGATTTATTTTTGTGTTCAACTCTAGAACATTTATTCACACCAATAAGAATTGTACCATGGGTTAAAGCTTTGAAGATATTGTAGAAGATATAATTTTGATTGATTCCTTCCAGCAATGAACAAGAGGCAGGGTCAGGGATAGCCATTAGATAATTTGCTTCATAAACAGGAAAATATTTTTCTCAGCAAGTTATTATTGGTTCAAGTTTCAATGCAAATCTCGATTGATTTAATCAGTACCAGCTAGTACCATACATAATTAATTAGTCACAGTGGTTATCATTAGTACGGAATCCAGTTACAACTCTGGTGCTCACTAGATTCAAAATTGGTTTTAAAATCTCTACAGTAAGAAAATACAACATAATAGGGAGTAAGTATTCGAGCTCAGGTAAGCATAGTTTCATGTTAGTTTAATTTATTAAATTACATATTAATAACTTGAACTATGACTGCCTCGATATTCCATGACATTTCATCATTCCTATACTCTGTACTTAAAAGGCTGAGTTCAACTCTTCTTGACATTTCGTATCAGGAAGAATGAATTGCAGTATAATGGTTGAATTTGACGCGACTCATATGAACTGATATTTTGAAAAGGTGTACGACCATCATCATTCTTTCACATGCTACTGATCCTCATGACACTTAAAACGTCCCTCCATAATTCCTTTCACGACCTATTTCATACATCATAATCTATTCCTATGTTACCCTCGTTTAATTCCTTTGCTCATCTTTGAACCTTTCTTGTTATACTGAGTAGCATCATGGTGGCGAATCGTCATGAACCGGAGACTTATGTCGATTTGGAGGCTCTTCCTAAGTATGAAGCCACCAAACAATTTTTTCAGAAAGTTGGATGGGAGTCGTTCTTCAAGAAATTTGATGGGTATGATGATAGAATTACACTTCAATTCGCTCTGCACTTTCATGGTGGACTAGGCAAAGTGGGTGAGCTGGAATTTAAAGTCATAGACAAGTTCATTTCTGAAGCAAGTCAGTTACCCAGTACTGGTCAGAAATGGATGAAGGGACAACCAGTCAACAAAAATATCTACACGCAGCTCCTGCAACCCCAGTATTAGAAATTACAATGGTCAGAAGGCACATCAAGGTCATGGTTGGAACCGAAATGGGCTCAGTTGCTATACATACTTCAACGCTACCTCACTTGTGAAGGTCGATACACGATCGTGTTTCCCTATCATGCTCGACTCCTACTGCATTTCAAAGGTAACCATTTGGTGAACATCCTTTATTTTTTGTTGAAGAGTTTGAAGGAAATGGCAGAACAAGTTTGCAAAGCAAAATATTTTAGAGGCAGTCTGTTTCGTTTTGGTCTTGTCAAAATTTTGGTTAAGTTTGCGTTATCCCACAAACAAGAATCTTGGGATATGTTTGTTGTAAGAACCCTAGCCTCTGAGAAATCTAAAGATCAAAATATTGAGTCCATTACTCCACAGAAGAAGTCGACTTCTAAGAAAAAGGTTGTTAAAACCCTAGCCAAAATCTGTGATGACCCTGAGTATACACCAGATTGCACAATTGAGGCGAGTGATGATAATCCTGGCACTGGACATTCGTTTGATGTCCATGGTTCTGATGGTGTGGAAACTAGCCGTGAAAAAGTGGAAAACACTGTCCCTACAGATGTAAATGTTAAAACTCTGATTTCTTCTCCGACTGCTAAAACTATTATTGATGTGGAACAACTTGAGGAGTTAATCGACAAACCTAGAAGAAATCCTAAACGTAAATGCACACTTTCAGATATGGACAACTTCGTGTCTAGTTATCCATTACAAGAAATATTGAAAATAATGAATGATCATTAGGAGGATTCAGAGTCTTCTGAGATGACATGGAATCTCTCTCAATTGATTATAAAAGTCTGTAAAGTCAATCAGCAAGATAATGTGCCCAAAGAAATTGAGTAGGACAAGCCAATTAAAATACCAGTAGATACCCTTGTTCAATTATATGATGAGTTCACTCATGAGTCCAGCCCTCAAACACAACAAGTTCGTGGTAAGACATTCGAATCTTACTGTGAAATCTCTTCTAGTAGATCTTTGTGACCAATGGTTGTCAGATTGGAAAATAGGAATCACAAGTTAAAAGAGAAGTTACATGAATATGCCATACTAGATCGGCATATCAAAACATAAAATGAACTTATGAAACTCAGGCAAGCTCACTTCTCGTCAAAGATTGAACGATTAAAATGAAAAAATATAGGTCTTTTTCAGAAGAATAGGAGATTGCAGAAGATTGACAGGAAGCACATCACCATTAATCAGGTTCTTAAGAAGGAAATAAAAAACATAAAGAAACATGAGAAATTGCAAATGTTGGTTGCAGCTGCTGCAACACTCTGATGAAACTTAGTTTTTGACTTTTTGTTGCCTGAGGACAGGTAAAGACTTCAGCTTGGGGGAATGTTAGTCTCCAATTTTGACCATATGTTTTCCTATATCATGTCAAATATACCCCCATTTCATGTCCAGTATCATTCCCTTCTGGCCTTACCGTGATACATTTTACATCATTTTTCCCTAAATGGAGCTATTCAAGGTATTCATATGATTCTAGTTATTTTAAATGTATTTTGATACTTTAAACTAATATTGATACTAATGTGACATGAGTTAGGTACTTGTTTCCTTGAAACAGATTTATCAGTACCAGGTACCGGCTTGCACTTAGTGGAGATGTCAAAGACTTGCATGACATTGCCAGATTGGAATGAAAGTCAGATTCATATGATTGATTGAGTCATAGCTCAATGAGATGACTTAGAGCGAAATTATAGAACTGTTTGTTATGATGCTTTATGATTCACGCTTCTTGACACTGCATGTCATGAAGCTATGAAATTAGTTTTAACTAACTATGAGTCATTTTCAGATCTAAGATTCATTTAGTTAAATGCACCAATGTTTGAGACTACTTTGGGGAGGATCTATCTAAACTCAGATCGCTCTCAAGAAACATTGGTTATGATATATTATGTTATGCGATTTCTGATAATACAATGGCTATGCGTTATATCATTTTCTGTTAAATGATTTGAGTTTATTTACGAATTATGGAGCGTGAGGTATGAAACAGTTATGCATGGAATAATTTGAGTAGCCCCGGTTTCGTTTTAGGGCGATTGTACCTCTTGGTTGGGCCCACCAACAGTTTCAATTCACTTTCTCTTTTCCACAGTATAGTTAGTTTATTTCTAGTTCTAGAATCTGCGTGTGAGTTAGTTTTTAACTTGAAGTTACTCTGCTAAATTCTGGCTTAGTCATTTTTCGTTTAGTTCATTCTCAGTTTGATATTATCTTGTAGATCGTTGAATGTTGGAATCAGTTATTTGCCATTGTAGAATTTGATGAATGAGCCAAGTGTCGATTAATGTTTCTCCTAGATTAGTCTAGATTTGCTATATTTTTCAGTTTCTAGTTTGATCATGATTTGAAGATAATTTGATTTTAGACTTACTCTGTTTTTTTAGGGTAGCTAGCTTATGGTCTGGTTAAAGGATGCTTCCAATACTTGTAGGGTAAAATAGGACATTTATTAGTTTCACCTTTGTTAGATTTAGAATTGCTTGATATTTAGATTAAATAAGAGGTTTTTAAAATGTTCTCTCTTTTATGGTTCAGATAGATATTTTGATGATTAGATGTTTAAGTTAATGGTAGATAGCCTTGGGTGATTTATTTAGATTAGGAACATAAATACATTTGATTAACTCAGAATTGTTTCCATTTGATTAATTAGACAAGATATGATTAGTTTTAATATAATCATTAGGATTCAGTTTATAAGAGTAAGTTTATGTTTTCTTCTCAAAATAACCTTTAGGTAGAAGTTAGAATCTTACCAGCACATATAGTGTAGCAGATCTAAGTTCACTTACCCTGGTTTGACAATTTAGTGTTTTCAAGTAATTAAAATCTTTAATACAACAGCCTGACATTTTTGGTGCAGTTGCCGGGGAGTTGTTTAGAAGGTAAGTTAGATAATTGATTTTGTTATTTTCTTAGATGTATTTGGTTTGGTGTGGTATGTTTAGCAGGTTGGCGAAAGAGGAGCTGTGAGATGAAGGGTGAGAAACATCTGTTATCACAGGTTCCTCTGAAACCCAATCTTAGTTTTTCTTTTATCTAGTATGTTTTCATGAGAAATAGAGATCATAGAGGTATATTTAGGGGAAACTCAAAACAACAAAAAGAATAAACTTCCACCCAAAAAGAAATAGAAACTGAGACTGGAACTCTGGCTGAGGAAACCATAGAGCAAAACATAGAACCAGAAAACACCACATACCAACAAATTCAAATTCCTGGTGATCCAAACTCAGTTGACACAGCTAATCCAGAAGAAGTGCAAGCTATTTTCAGGAACCCTGACACTATAGTTTCACAAATAACAACTACAACTGTTGAATCAAAGGTAATAGGATCCTCAAAAGAGACAATAGGAGATAGTAATTCTGTCAAAAAGAATCCAGAGAGGTAGGATTTCACACCCTCACCAAAGAAAGATCATATTGCATATACAATTTTTGGTAATCCTTTTAACATGGAAGAAAGAGGGAGAGAATTGGATAGAAGAGAGAGATGAGAAATTCATGTTGAAAATGAAGAAGAATAACAAGTAGAGACTGAGCTAAGACTAGAAACCACCTTTGGGTTTCCAATTTTGGATTTGGTCCAAAATGTCAATATGAAAAATATTCCACCTTCGACACTACCAACCTTTTATGGGAGAAGTAGTGAAGACCCATATGTCTTTATTTTTGAGTTTGATATCCTGTGCAGGAGTTATAATTATCTCCAGGATGCACATAAGCTAAAGTTATTTCCTGCTACCCTAAAAGATTCTGAATTACGTTGGTTCATGAGTTTAGGAGAGTACAACATTAGATATTGGGAAGATATGAAGACACATTTTTTAAAGAAGTACCAAGACTATTGTAGACCCAAGGATTCTCGAAATGATATTTTTAAAATGAAACAACAAGATGAAGAGAGCCTTGAATATTTCTTAGAAAGATTTACATATACTCTTCAAAAATCCAAATATAATGATCTCCAAGATGAAGCAATCAAGACTCTTTTCTTAAAAGGGGTTTCAAATGAATACATTGACACTCTCAACTTAATGGCTCCAGGAGACATTTATCAGAAATCCTTTGAAGCACTCAGTGAACTATGTAGAACTTACTCAAGAAGTAGGGGGAAAACGAAAAAAAGTGTGAGAGAACCTGTTAACAAAAACACCAAAGTACCCACATCTCATGGAGTTACTAGAATTGAACTGGGAAACCTCTTGGAAAATTTTAAAATAGACATTTTAGGAATGATCGACTCTCATTTAGACACTCTGAAGATTAAGAAAAATCGGGAAGAGGGAAACCCTGTATTAAGCATATTCTGCCCAAAATGCAGAAAAAGGCATCCTTTATGAGAGTGTCCTTTGGACAATGTTTCTGTATGTGCAATTTGTACTGAATATCATAAAACATAAGATTGTCCATCCTTACCAGGATTTCAAGCTATATTCAAGGGAGGGGAAGCTCCAGGGACTCCATCTGCACCTAAGAGGCCTTGGCAACCTAGGAACTCGAATATGTATCAAGAACCATCCCCACAACCTTCCGACTATTATCCACCATTCTCTCAACAACAACAACATCCACGGAACTGGCCAACTTGGCCCCCGCAAAATGTCCCTGCTCAACCTTGGTATCAGGGATGGAGAGAACATAATTATGGAAATAACCAACAACAACATGCGGTACAAATTCCCCAGAATCCATGTAGTTAATACCCTCCAAACATGCATCAGCTATTGCCGAGATTTACTCCACCTCCTTTACCACCGATTCAACAAACTCCTCAACAGCCTTAGAATCCACCTTGTCCCACCATATTACCCGCTCAACCCATTCCAAATCCTAATAACAGACCACCTCTGCAACTCCATAGTGCTGATTTTCAAAACTTCCCAGCTTACAACATAAACCCCATTTCCATACAAGAAATACAGTTGAGATCTGGGAAAACTTTAAATAAAACTTAGCCTGTAACAAGAACAACACCAAAGGTAATTATCCAAGAACATGAAGAAGAAGCTGTAGATGATTTATCAAACGGGGTATCTTTGAAAGATGTCATCATTCCAAATAATAAAGTATCTGAATCACAGCATAACATACAAACTCAGGTTCCCCGAACACCTCCTTTTCCTGAGAGGTTGCTCATTGAAAAACCAATTGCTCAATTTAAGTTTGACATCATGAATGAACTAAAAAATGTCTGTGTTAAGATTCCATTATTAGAAGCAATCAAAGATGTTCCAATATACACCAAAACCATTAAATCACTTTGCATTAAGAAACCAGGTCGGAAACAGAAAGATCCACCCATGATACACCTAGTAGGCCAATCATCGAATTGTATTTCTGAAGCTCCTAAGATTGTGAAGTATGCCAACCCCGGGAACCCAATAGTATCAATTACTATCAACAATGTTTCTGTTGGTAATACTTTAGTCGACTTGGGTGTAGCCATTAATATAATGACCATCAATACAGTTGAGTTGTTACAGCTAAGTCAATTCCTTCGCCCTACCCCTACAGTTCTTGAACTTGCTGATAGAACAACTATAAGACCTGCTGGGGTCCTCGATGACATTCTTGTAACATTAGCTTCGTGGGAATATCCTATTGACTTCATGATTATTCATTCAAAGGATCCCACAAAAGGTCATCCAATCATTTTAGGGAGACCTTGGTTAGCTACGACCAATGATTTCATAGGATGTCATGGTTGGGATATGTTCATTTCAAATGGCATTTCTTCACAGAAGCTTACTCTTTTTCCACCTGCTCAACCGGTTACAGAAGAATTGTGGTGGCTAAAGTATCCATATTACAAGAATGATGAGGAAGAACAATTATTCTCTATTGATGAATTTCACGCGTTACAAGAACCAACAGAGGATGATATTTTAAGCCAATTTCTTTCTGTGACAAAAAATGTCGAATTTCCACAAACATATTTTCAATACGATCAAATTTTTAGAGAGGAATTTCAAGAACGAAGTGAGTCATTCTTCTCGTTTTCACCATCTATGATTTTCACCATTGATGAGCATCCGGGGTCATATACCATTCCAGTAGAACTTAGCCCAGGCAAATGTCTATACATCAATTCTTAATTAAGTCTCAACCAACAGGAGCAGTTAACAAATCTTTTGAAAGAACAATCAGGGGCATTTGCATGGGAGTACATTGATATGAGAGGAGTGCATCCTGACACCTGTATTCACCACAATAAGACAACCACAAAGGCGTATGAATCCAATCCTAAAATATTTTTTGAAAGAAGAGTTACAAAAATTATTAAATGTAGGATTCATTTATCCAATTTCTGACAGCAAGTGGGTTTCACCCCTTGTTGTGGTACCTAAGAAAATGACAGGGAAATGGAGAATGTGTGTAGACTTTAGGGAGTTGAATAAGGCAACTTTGAAGGACTACTTTCCCTTGCCTTTTATAGATCAGGTTTTGGATACCTCGACTAGAAAAAGATACTTTTCCTTTCTCGATGGATATAGTGGATACAATCAGATTCAAATTGCTCCTGAAGACTAGGACAAAACAACATTCATGTGTCCTTGGGGAACTTATGCTTATAAAGTGCTACCTTTTGGACTATGCAATGCTCCTGCTATATTTCAGAGAGCAGTCCTTGGGATTTTTGTTGATTTAATTCATGATTGTGTGGAAGTGTACATGGACGACTTTACTGTTTATGGTAATAGCTTAGAATAAGCCATAAGTAATCTTGAGAAAGTATTGATTCGCTGTCAGGAATCAAATTTACCCCTTAGTCACGAAAAATGTAAAATGCTATTAACTGAGGGAATAGTGTTGGGTCATCATTTGTCTGTAGAAGGAATTAAAGTTGATCCAGCTAAAATTGAAGTAATAGTTAATCTTCCTTCTCCGAAAACCCAAAAAGATGTGCGAAGTTTTTTGGGACATGATGGATATTATCGTCGATTTATTGAAAACTTTACAAAGATAGCTATCCCCATGTTTAAATTGTTAACAAAGGATGCAAAATTTTGTTGGGATAACAATTGTCAAAATGCTTTTGAAAATTTGAAAGAAAAATTGTCCATGGCACCTATTCTAAGAGGACCAAATTGGTCTCTTCCTTTCCATATTTCAACTGATGCCTCAGACACTGATTTAGGAGGAGTGCTTGGACAAAAAGAAAACCAACAAAACTATGCAATTTACTTTACCAGCAAAAACCTTACTCCTCTTGAATTGAACTACATTGTAACAGAGAAGGAATTTTTGGCTGTAGTTCATGCCATTAAAAAATTCCGTCATTACATCACAGGGTATGAGGTTTTTGTACATACCGATGATTATGCTATTAGATTTTTGATGAACAAACCAGTTACTACCGAAAGAATCACACGATGGCTTTTGCTACTTCAAGAATTTAACATCACTATAGTTGATCGGTCAGGAAAAGAAAATGTAGTTGTGGATTTTCTCTCTCGTATCCCTCAAGATAGTACTGACATTCCAGTGAATGATAATTTCCCTGATGAACATCTATTTGCGGTAGATGTTAATACCCCTTGGTCTGCAGATACAACAAATTACTTAGCTACAGGGAGACTACCAACACATTTTTCATCACCACAAAAGAAAAGAATTATCTAGCAAAGTGCTTATTATTCTTGGGTAGGAAGTGATCTTTTTTATACAAGTCCTGATATGATCATTAGGAGATGTGTTCGGGAAGATGAGATTCCCGATATCCTTCAATCCTGTCATGACAGGCCATGTGGAGGACACTTCTCTGATAAGAGAACGACATATAAAGTCTTACAATTAGGATATTATTGGCCGACACTGTTTAAAGATGTAACAAAATATGTAAGAAGCTGCGATAGTCGTCAGAGGATGGGAAGACCTACCGTAGCAAATGAGATGCCCTTACGACCACAGGTTGTGATTGAACCATTTGATAAATGTGCACTTGATTTGTAGGACCGATTTCCTCAATGTCGAGGAAGAAGAAGTACATCTTGGTTTGTATAGATTTTGTGACCAAGTGGGTAGAGGAAAAATCCTTATATCAAGCAACTGAGAAATCAGTGGTTGAATTTATTTATGAAGATATCTTTACCCACTTTGGTGTTCCACGAGAGATTGTTACTGATCAAGGTGCTCAATTCATTTCTAAGCTAATGAAGGAACTCACAGATAAATATGGGATAAAACACTGTAAGTCTTCCCCATACCATCCACAAGCCAATGGGCAAGTGGAATCCACGAATAAAGTTCTAGAAGTTATCCTGACCAAAACAATACTTTTACATCAAAAAGATTGGGTGGATAGACTTCCAGAGGCTTTATGGGCATACCGGACTACGTGGAGAAATACCACTGGTCATACCCCTTATGAATTGGTATATGGCAAGCAAATTCTCCTTCCCATAGAATTTYAKATTCATACCTTCCGCATAGYAGCAGAATTGGGTTTGAATTTGGATGAGGCACADAAAYARAGAGTTATRCAATTAAATGAATTKGGAGAAATCAGGCAAGATGCTCTTCAAAGAACTATCCTCATACAAAATCAACGTAGCAAATGGCATGATAAATACATTAAGAAGAAGAATTTTCAACCAGGGGATTGGGCATTGCTATTTGATTCCAAATGTAAAAATTTCAAAGGAAAACTTACAACAAGATGGCTGGGACCTTATGAAGTGGAAACTGTTTTTGATAATGGATTTGTTAGAATCAAGACCATAGATGACTCTCAAAATTATTTTGTAGTAAATGGAAATCGATTAAAAGTGTATAAAAAACCATTGTCTAGAGATGATTTTCTACAGGAAATTTCTAAAAAACCAAAAATAAAGATAGTAGGAGAAGAGTCTTCTCCTCCTGCTAATCCTTGATCTTTTTGGTTATTTCAGAATTTTGTAAATAAAAAATCTTTTAAGAACAAAGACAAAAAGAATTAAAAAAAAAAAAAAACCATTTTGGATATGTTGACATATTGTTTTCAGTTTTACAGGATTTTTGAGGCAAGTACAGAAACGAATTCCATCACTTTTTCTCAACAGGTAAGAAGGTAAGATCATTTTTTTTTTTTTGAAATTTTCTTATCAATATATACTGTCTTGCTTTGAAATTAATAAATTTGAGCTTGTTTGCTCCCTTTGAATTGCTCATTAAAGTATGAAAGGGGCATTTATCAGGGATAGGATTATTCTTTACCAAGATTGATAGATTATGATGGGAAAAAAACCCCCCTAGATTTTTCTTTTAGCATTTTCTCAGACTCTTAAAACATGAGAAAGCAATGAGCATATACTAACTTGGGCTCATAAAATCCACAAGTGAGTGATTACTGTCCCACAAAATCATTTTCTACAAAATGTATATCTGCACTCACGTTGGATGATGTGGGATACGTTAAGGTCCACGTTCCGACAAGTCTCACTCCATCAACATAAACACCTTATCTGGAGTAGAGATTAGAGACTATTTAGTACCCTGGGATCTGCATGCCTCAATGGCATATTTCCTTGCTAACAACAATGGGAATATATCAATGTCTCTTGGTTGATAGATCCTACAGGTGACTCGACACCAAGACCTTTATTCGTACCTGTTAAGATGTACTATAGGTACCTTGAGGCCCATTGACATCAATGGTGGGTCATCTCACATTGGTTAACGACATTCATTAATGGCCGGTAATCCAATGATTTCTTTTTGTGTTCTACTCCAAAACATTTATTCACACAAATAAGAATTGTACAATGGGTTAAAGCTTTGAAGCTATTGTAGAAGATATAATTTTGATTGATTCCTTCCAGGAATGAACAAGAGATAGGCTCAGGGATAGCCATTAGATAATTTGCTTCATAAACAGGAAAATATTTTTGTCAGCAAGTTATTATTGGTTCAAGTTTCTATGCAGATATCGGTTTATTTAATCAATACCAGACATAATTAATCAGTCATAGTGGTTATCAACAGTACAGAATCCAATTACAACTCTGGCACTCACTAGATTCAAAATTGGTTTCAAAATCTCTACAGTAAGAAAATACAACATAATAGGGAGTAAGTATTCGAGCTCAGGTAAGCATAGTTTCATGTTAGTTTAATTTATTAAATTACATATTAATAAATTGAACTATGACTGTCTCGATACTCCATGAAATTTCATCATTCCTATACTCTGTACTTAAAAGGCTGAGTTCAACTCTTCTTGACATTTCGTATCATGAAGAATGAATTGCAGTATAATGGTTGAATTTGACGCGACTCATATGAAATGATTTTTTGAAAAGGTGTACGACCATCATCATTCTTTCACATGCTACTGATCCTCATGACACTTAAGACGTCCTTCCATAATTCCTTTCATGACCTATTTCACACATCATAATCTATTCCTATGTTACCCTCGTTTAATTCCTTTGCTCATCTTTGAACTTTTCCTGTTATACTGAGTAGAATCATGGTGGCGAATCGTCACGAACCAAAGAATTATGCCGATTTGGAGGCTCTTCCTGAGTATGAAGCCACCAAACACATTTTCAGAAATTTGGATGGGAGCCGTTCTTCAAGAAATTTAATGGGTATGATGATAGAATTACACTTCAATTCGCTCTGCACTTTCATGGTGGACTAGCTAAAGTGGGAAAGCTGGAATTCGAAGTCACAGAGAAGTTCATTTCTGAAGCAATTCAGTTATTCAGTACTAGTCAGAAATGGACAAAGGGATAGCCAGTCGACAAAAATCTCTGCACGCAGCTCCTGCAACCCCAGTATCGAAAACTACAATGGTCAGAAGGCACATCAAGGTCATGGTTGGAACCAAAATGGGCTCAGTTTCTATCCATACTTCAACGCTACTTCACTTGTGAAGGTCGGTATAGGATCGTGTTTAGAACAAGTTCGCAAAGCAAAAGATTTTAGAGGCAGTCTGTTTCACTTTGGTCTTGTCAAAATTTTTGTTAAGTTTGCGTTATACCACAAACAGGAATCTTGGGATATGTTTGTTGTAAGAACCCTAGCCTCTGAGAAATCTAAAGATCAAAATATTGATTCCATTTCTCCACAGAAGAAGTCGACTTCTAAGAAAAAGGTTGTTAAAACCCTAGCCAAAATTTGTGATGACCTTGAGTATACACCAGATTGCACAATTGAGGCTAGTGATGATAATCATGGCACTGAACATTCATTTGATGTCCATGGTTCTGATGGTGTGGAAACTAGCTGTGAAAAAGTGGAAAACACTGTCCCTACAGATGTAAATGTTGAAACTTTAATTTCTTCTCCGACTGCTAAAAATATTATTGATGTGGAACAACTTGAGGAGTTAATCGACAAACCTAGAAGAAATCCTAAACGTAAATGCACACTTTCAGATATGGATAACTATGTGCCTAGTTATCCATTACAAGAAAGATTGAAAAGTATGAATGATCATGAAGAGGCTCCCGAGTCTTCTGAGATGACATGGACTCTCTCTCAATTGATTAGAAAAGTCCGTAAAGTCAATCAGCAAGATAATGTGCCCAAAGAAATTGAGCAGGACATGCCAATTAAAATACCAGTAGATACCCTTGTTCAAGTATATGATGAGTTCATTCATGAATCCAGTCCAGTTGACACCCTTGTTCAAGTATATGATGAGTTCACTCATGAGTCCATCCCTCAAACACAACAAGGTCGTGGTAAGACATTCAAATCTTACTGTGAAATCTCTTCCAGTAGATCTTTGCGACCAATGGTTGTCAGATTGGAAAACAAGAATCACAGGTTAAAAGAGAAGTTACATGAATATTCCATACTAGATCGGCATATCAAAACAAAAAATGAACTTATGAAACTCAGGCAAGCTCACTTCTCGTCAAAGATTGAACGATTAAAATGAAAAAATATAGGTCTTTTTCAGAAGAATAGGAGATTGTAGAAGATTGTCAGGAAGCACATCACCATTAATCGGGTTCTTAAGATGGAAATCAGAAACGTAAAGAAACATGAGAAATTGCAAATGTTGGTTGCAACTGCTGCAACACTCTGATGAATCTTAGTTTTTTACTTTTTTTTGCTTGAGGACAGGCAAAGACTTCAGCTTGGGGGAATGTTAGTCTCCAATTTTGACCATATTTTTGCCTATATCATGTAAGATATACCCCCATTTCATATCCAGTATCATTCCCTTCTGGCCTTACCTTGATACATTTTACATAATTTTTCCCTAAATGGAGCTATTCAAGGTATTCATATGATTCAAGTTATTTTTAATGTATTTTGATACTTTAAACTAATATTGATACTAACGTGACATGAGTTAGGTACTTGTTTCCTTGAAACAGATTTATCAGTACCAGGTACCGACTTGCACTTAGTGGAGATGTCAAAGACTTGCACGACATTGCCAGATTGGAATGATAGTCCGATTCACATGATTGATTGAGTCATAGCTCAATGAGATGAATCAGAGCGAAATGATAGAACTGTTTGTTATGATTCTTTATGATTCACGCTTCTTGACACTGCGTGTCATGAAGCTGTGAAATTAGTTTTAACTAACTATGAGTCATTTTCAGATCTAAGATTTGTTTAGTTAAATGGACCAATGTTCAAGACTATTTTGGGGAGGATCTATATAAACTCATATCTCTCTCAAGAAACATTGGTTATGATATATTATGTTATGTGATTTCTGATAATACAATGGCTATGCGTTATATCATTTTCTGTTAAATGATTTGAGTTTATTTACGAATTATGGAGCGTGAGGTATGAAACAATTATGCATGGAATAATTTGAGTAGCTCTGGTTTCGTTTTAGGGTGATTTCACCTCTTGGTTGGGCCCACCAACAGGTTCAATTCGCTTTCTCTTTTCCACAGTATAGTTAGTTTATTTCTAGTTCTAGAATCTGCATGTGAGTTAGTTTTTAACTTGAAGTTACTCTACTAAATTATGGCTTAGTCATTTTTCGCTTGGTTCATTCTCAGTTTGATATTATCTTGTAGATCGTTGAATGTTGGAATGATTTATTTTCCATTGTAGAATTTGAGGAATAAGCCAAGTGTCGATTAATCTTTCTCCTAGATTAGTCTAGATTTGCTCTGTTTTCCAGTTTCTAGTTTGATCATGATTTGAAGATAATTTGAGTTTAGACTTACTTTGTTTTGTTTGGGTAGCTAGATTATGGTCTGGTTAAAGGAAGCTTCCAGTACTTGTAGGGTAAAATAGGACATTTATTAGTTTCACCTTTGTTAGATTTAGAACTGCTTGATATTTAGATTAAATAAGAGGTTTTTAAAATGTTCTCGCTTTTATGGTTCAGATAGATATTTTGATGATTAGATGTTTAAGTTAATGGTTGATAGACTTGGGCGATTTCTTTAGATTAGGAATAGAAATACATTTGATTAACTCATAATTGTTTTCATTTGATTAATTAGACAAGATATGATTAGTTTTAAAATAATCATTAGGATTCAGTTTATAAGAGTAAGTTTATGTTTTCTTCTCAGAATAACCTTTAGGTAGAAGTTAGAATCTTACCAACACATATAGTGTAGCAGCTCTAAGTTCACTTACCCTAGTTTGACAACTTAGTGTTTTCAGGTCATTAAAATCTTTAATACAACAACCTGACATGTACAGATGCATGCAAGGAAGGTCTTGGTGGAGTCATCACTCAAAATGGACATGTCATTGGTTATGAGTCCAGAAATATTAAAGAACATGAGAAGAACTATGCCACACATGACTTGGAGCTTGCTTCCATTGTTCATTCATTGAATATGTGGAAGAATTATCTCATGGGAAAGAGATTTGAATTAAGAACATACCATAGTGGTCTGAAATTTCTTTTTGAATGACCAACTTTGGATTCCAGAAGGACAAGATGGTTGGAATTTTCAAGTGAATATGACTTTGACATCAAGCATATCAAAGGAAAAGAAAATAATTTTGTTGATGCACTTAGTAGAAGAATACATCTCATGCATGCTACAACCATTAGTATGCATCAATCCGATTTGAAGAGTGGAATTTTAGATGTTGTTGTTATAGATCAACATTACCTATAGGTAAAAGAAAGATTACAACATGAAAATGTACAACCGGAAATTAAATAATATGATATGAAGGAAGATGGATTACTTATGCATAAAAATATAATTAATGTTCCTAGTTTTGGAGAACTTAGAAATTTGGTATTAAAAGAAATGCATAAAGTTTCGTATGTTGGGCATCCTGGTTACTAGAAAATAATTGCACTAGTAAGAAGATAATTCTTTTGGACGGAAATGAAGAAAGACGTTGTTGATTACATTTACATATGTATGGAATGTCAGAGAGTGAAGGTTGAGCATAGACACCCAATGAGTTTGTTACAACCATTACCAATTCTAGAGAAGAAATGGGAAGTGGTAACCATTGATTTTATAACTAAATTTCCCATGACAACAAGGCAACATGATTCAATAATGGTAGTGGTTGACAAATTGACAAAGGATATTCATTTTTTTTCTGTAAAAATGACTCATACAACAACTAATATTGCATAATATTACATGAGGGAGATCACTAGGTTGCATGGGATACCTAAGGGAATTGTCTTGAACATAGATACTAAGTTTACTTCAAATTTACGAAGGGGATTGTTTAAAGGATTTGGTACAAATATGAAATTTAACACAACATACCATCCACAATTAGATGGGTTGTTATCGGACTAATCGGTAAGTGCGGACACAAACAAATCTCCCTAAATTCCACAAGAAACTAGAACAAAACAAGACAAAATACATACTTCACCTTAAATTTCATTGTCATATAAACTAGTTTAGAGAGGTACAAGTGACATACCTTTTAAACTACGCTTGATCCTTGCTAGTGTCATCCTTGTATCTCCTTCTTTGAGTTTGCAGAATGGTGAACCTGTATAAGAAGTACAAACCAACAAAGAGGGAAAACAAAGATATATATATATATATATATATATATATATATATATATATATATATATTCCAATGAATTCTATGTATAATATCAAGGAGTTATAAAATAAAGGTTAAGGCACCTTTATAGGGAAGAAATGTATTGTTGTATTATATTAAATGGAAAGTGGATAATACAACCCACAACTTGATGTTGCAAGGTCCCATTTCAATGGATCTTTGCTCCATCACACAGACATTTTCTCCAATGTCTTTGATGAAGAAGATCCACAATCTGACGTAGAGAAGTAAAACAAAATTCTCAAGCATAATCTGTAGTAGAACTCTCCATGCATATGAAAATCTTAGCCTATTCAACCTTAGCCCTTTCCATAAGAGATCCATCTTTATATAGTGTGAAAGAGAGATGGATGAGGAGATTAGTATGATCCCACTAAATCAGAGAAGTGAGTAAGATACAAACCGATCGAAGACCACCTCATCTTCTAGAAGATTCCCTTCTAGAACATTCATGAATTTTGACTTTTCCTTTGCTTTAAGCATCGTCGCACCCTATTCAAAAGAAGCATGTGACGATGTCACAGTCTCGTTTAAGTGCAGAGTGCGATGATCATGCATCGTCGCACCCCATGCATACAACAGGGTGCGATGACCTTCCTTGTTATGGTTTTTGAAAGAGGAAAAGAAAACCACTTTTCTCATGGAGAAAGTCACTTTTAATATTTTTCAAGGAACATGAGTGCATGGTGTCATTTGAACTGCCCCCCAAAGTATGAAGTTGGAACTTGTGACAACTGAAATACTTTGTAGAATGTGTGTGTCGAAAATAAGGAGCGCATTGATCGGGAACCTGTAAACAATCAAGCATTTGCATAATAATATTCCAACTTCTGAGGTAGGAATTCCCATGCTCAGAATACAGGTGACTCTAATCATAAGTGTCAGGTGAGTCATGGCCACTAAACATACTCTGTGGATCCATGTCATCATGATTCAACATAGCCACCGAGAATACACAGTGGATCTATGCTAAAAAAGAATTCAAATTCAGACATAGCCATGAGACATACACAGTGGATCTATGTGTCAATATAAACTTATGAATACTCCATCACAAATTGGACCAAGATGATTAGATCCAGGGTCTTCATTTCCATCGTCTCTAACTATGGATCTAGCCATGTGATTACAGGTGTCGAAGTCGAACATGGTAGAAACCACTTGATTACCGACCATTAATGAAAACCATTAACAAGTGCGAGAGAAATCACCATTGATATCAATGACTCCCAAGGTATATTAGTACAATAAAAAGAATGTAAATAAATGAGTTGAAGTCAAACACTCGATGGAATCTTCCAATCAGGGGTCAATGATGTGAACCCACTGTTGAAAGTGAAGAAACCTGCCATTGAGGCATGCAGGCTCTAAGGTTCTAAATGATTTCTAAATATTGTTCCTGGATAATAAGTTGAAGTCGACAAGAAAATAATCATCATGGGAGGTCCTTGGTGTATCCCCCATCAATGACACGAAGTATGTAACATATTTTGCAGTAGATCAGAGTATGAAGTGATTCAGAACTGACTCATGGAAGGTCGACATGGTAGAAAATTTATGATTGCAGATAGTCAACTTGATAGAAGGCTGGTTAAGGTTGAACTTCTCTTGAACATATGAACGACACAACACTTGTCTTGGCAGCATTGACTCAAGGAGGACCCAACATATGAACTTGTGGATGGTTAAACGAGAGAAAAATGGATTTCCCAACCCAAATACAAAGATGAAGGGGGGTGTCATGTTCAAGAGAGACTATTACTGCCACTAACACAAATACAGAGAAACATTTATTTCCCAATTTCCCCCCACCATTTCTGGCGAGTACCTCTTTATTTTTACGCAAGCTTGAGGAGGATAACATATGCTTGTAAATGTAAGATCATCCTTCGAATGAGTCCCTTAGAGTATATTTAACGAACCCTAAGAAGGAGTGGTTCGATCCCATATGGGTCTTTCGATGTTTATTTAATGAGTCCAAAGAAACAAAACTCAGGGGTTTTTCATTTTTAGAGAGTCTGAAAAACACTTAAAGAGAACTCCATAAGGTCCTTTTTCGTAAGTTATTCTGATGAGACCGAAAAATAGATAACCTACCGCATGCCATATGTTTTCTTCAAATACTTTTACGAGCGTGAAAAGAACAAGGTCACTCGACCATCTTTTCATGTTTAGGGGGCTTGAAAAGAGATTAAAGGATACTCCATAGGTTTCATTTTTTCATATTACGAATGCAAGTTCAAAAAAACAACAAAAGACTACTCGATTACATTCTCATGGTTTCACAAGCGTGAGAAAGAATTAAGACTCTGATCGGAGTTTTTCCTGAAAAACCCTAAAAGAATCTGTACTTAAGAAAAATATGCAAAAAACAAATTGAAAAGGGTGGACCCCTGTTCAAATGTCTCATATCTAGACCTTTTAATCTGCAAAAGTCAACACTTTACCAAGTTGATTAGACTTTAGGGCATGGATAAAATATAAAATAATATAATTTTGCAAATGAAATGGTAAAATGGTGTTTTGGGCCTATTTTATTGTTTTGTTGTATGCATGGGGTGCGATGATGAATGATCGTCACACTCTTCACTAAAACTAGACTTCGACGTTGTTGCATGTTTCTTGTGCATAGGGTGCGACGATGCTTAAAGAAAAGGAAAAATAAAAATTCACAAATGTTCTAGAAGGGAATCTAAGCACATGGTGTTAGTTGATCACCGAGGTGACCAAAATAATGTGTAACATGGGAAGATAGAGAGAGTCAACCAAGTGTTTGAGGACATGTTGAAAATGTGTGTGATGGATAAGCCATCTAAGTGGGAATATTACTTGCACTTGGTTGATTTTGCCTAAAATAATGGGTATCAAGCTTCATTGAAGATGAGCCCATTTGAAAATTTGTATGGTTGAAAATGAAATACTCCAATGAGTTGGGAAAACCCAGTAGACATAGTGGTACTTGGGACAAAATTTCTCAAGGATATGGAAGACCAGATGGTTATAATTAAACATAATTTGAAGGCAACACAAGATATATAGAAGAGTTATGCATATAAGAATAGGACAACCAGGGAATTTAAAGTGGGAGAGCATGTTCTTTTGAAAGTGAATCCCAAGAAGAGATCATTGAAGTTGGGGAATTGTACAAAGTTGGCAACCAAATTTTGTGGTCCATTTGAGATATTGGACAGAATAGGGTATGTTGCATGCATGCTTTCATTATCGACTTCCATGAATGTGCATAATGTATTTCATGTCTCTTTGCTGAAAAAGTATTGACATAATCCTAACCATGTTATTGATTGGCATTTGATTTAGGTGGAGCTAGAGGGATACTTTTAGGTCCCGACAGTGCACATATTGGATAGAAAAGTAAAATATGCTCTGAAATCGAGTTATAGAGATGGTAAAAGTTAAGTGTATCTAATACGGTCCTGAAGATGTAACTTGGGATTATGAAGATGCCATGCAGGCAGAGTACCCACAACGTTTTGAATAATTTTAAAATTTTGATTTTCCATTTTGTATATGCATTGAGGATAGTGCCAAAATAAGGGGGAGGGGAATGTAATATCTCGGTTTTGAGTCCCCAGATTAAATAATTTGTTTTGTTTATTTTATGAAAGGCCAGAGCGCCCAAACAATTAAAATAGGTTGGATTTCCTAGGAAATGTAATGCTTTGATTATTATTAATAATAAAATACATTGCTAGCTGCAAGAAAGACAAGGACAAGAGTTATAGGGCACCATGATTCCACGAGAGAGGGGGGCTTAAGGGGCTAAGTATTTATTTTATATTTTATTTACCCATTTTTTTTTAATGGAGAATAACAGTTACATGAGCTTCATGAGGGAAGACCATGTGGTTCTTGATTTCATGTAAATATATAAACACCTCTTATGGGTTGTTGAGAGGTCCACTCTGCTCACTCTTACATTCACTTTTCTTATTCATTATCCCTCATTACATTCATGATCTTGGTTGGGGGTGGGAAGAAAATAAAAATGAATTGTTGGAGGTAGGAAACCATGGTTGTTGGTTGTAGTGACCACTGATATACTCCAACCATGAATTAGTGATTGTATGCCTGAGACGCATTGGAAGGTGCTAAACTTTGTTCACAACTGCGAATCCTAAGAATCTCAACATGGATATTCTTGACCAGGTGCACTGGAGCCCTAGAAGAAGGTGGATAGCCTGAGGGACTGCATGGTAGAGAAGGGGGTCCATTCTCTTGGGTTGTGCATGCTAGAATGAAGATATTTGGTGTACTTTGGATTCTTGTGCTTTGAGAAACCTATGAGAGCTTGAGTGTTGACTAGTTTGGGAAGATGAGTGACACCCTCGAATCATCCTTGTGGATTCATAGCCCTGGCTAGGGGGAGACCTATTTTTGAGACTTAGAACAACAACGTCTATGGTTGGGTGGAACGTCCTTGGTCTACAGCCAGTTGGTGATTGATTTTAATAAAGATAAGTGTTATTTTCTATGTGTTTCTTTACTTGTATATTTTTTCCATTGTGTATTGTTATTATCTTTGAAATTCATATTTATATTATGCATGCTTGCTGGTTATTGTTGTGCATGCCATATTGTTCATTTATGTTATGCTTGTTAGTTATTGTTGTGTATGACATATTTTTCATTTGTTTTATGCAGTAGCATGAATCTTCATTATTGCATGTGAGTCTTCCATGCTTCTTTATTAAATAATTGTTATTGGAATTTTGAAATTAGTTTTGAAGTGCATTATGAAGTAGTGTGACCAACCTATGGGTGGTTGGGTATGTTACATTGAATAAATTTGGTGAATCAATGGCCAACTTTTGAGGTTTTGGACAGATCAAAGAAATATGGATTTCAAAGGTAACATACAAAATTCGAAAATAAGACAAACAAAACAAAAGAACATCAAACAAAATTGAAAGTCTGTACAGTTTGAATGGTGACGAGGGAGTCTGATTACCAAATCAAGGAAATGAAACAAAAAACAAGTGAAAAGGGTACTCGATTTTGAGAATCCCCAATTTATAAGAAACCCAATAAATGTAAAAGTTGAGTCACACAAATTTAAGTGATTTAAAAATGAAATTCTATTTCACCTGCTTAAAATAAGGCTTAAAACATGAAAAATTCAATATCTAAGAGGTAAACATAGATATTTGGCCTAAAACATGACATATTCAATATTTAAGAGGAAAACATGGATCTTATTGTAAAGAGGAAAACGTTAGAAAAAAACAAGATCGCGGATCAATAAAATAAAACAAATGCGGAAATAAAACACAAAATATACACAATACAATAGAGACACAAATTTATGTGGTTCACCCAGTGTGGGATATGTCCACCAGAGAAATTTGCAGGTCCTTCCTTTATTATTATCCAACAAATGAAGGGATACAACCTACAACACACCCAATGTAACTTCCTCTTCTTTCTCTCACAGTGTCCTCACTCAGAATACAATATTCACAATGATATTGTGTATTGTTATTATCTTTGAAATTCATATTTATATTATGCATGCTTCCTGGTTATTGTTGTGCATGACATATTGTTCATTTCTTTTATGCTTTCTAGTTATTGTTGTGCATGACATATTGTTCATTTATTTTATGTGGTAGCATGAATCTTGATTATTGCATGTAAGTCTTTCATGCTTGTTTATTAAATAATTGTTATCAGAATTTTGAAATTAGTTTTGAAGTGCCTTTTGAAATAACTTGACCAACCTATGGGTGGTTGGGTACGTTACATTGAATAAATTTGGTAATGGCCAACTTTTGAGGTTTTGGACAGATCAAAGAAATATGGATTTCGAAGGTAACATACACAATTTGAAAATAAGACAAACAAAACAAAAGAACATCAAACAAAATTGAAAGTATGTACAGTTTGAATGGTGATGAGGGAGTCTGATTACCAAATCAAGGAAATGAAGCAACAAACAAGTGAAAAGGGGACTCGATTTTGAGAATCCCCAATTGATAAGAAACCCAATAAATGTAAAAGTTGAGGCACACAAATTTAAGTGATTTAAAAATGAAATTTTATTTCACTTGCTTAAAATAAGGCTTAAAACATGAAAAATTCAATATCTAAGAGGTAAACATAGATCTTTGGCCTAAAACATGACATATTCAATATTTAAGAGAAAAACATGGATCTTATTGTAAAGAGGAAAATGTTAGAAAAAAACAGGATTGCAGAGCAATAAAATAAAACAAATGCGGAAATAAAACATAGAAGATACACAATACAATAAAGACACAGATATATGTGGTTCACCCAATGTGGGTTACGTCTAATAGAGAAATTTCCAGGTCCTTCCTTTATTATTATCCAACAAATGAAGGGATACAACCTACAACACACTCGCTGGAACTTCCTCTTCTTTCTCTCATAGTCTCCTCACTCAGAGTACAATATTCGCAATGATATTGTGTATTGTTATTATCTTTGAAATTCATATTTATATTATGCATGTTTGTTGGTTATTGTTGTGCATGACATATTGTTCATTTCTTTTATGCTTGCTAGTTATTGTAGTGCATGACATATTTTTCATTTCTTTTATGCGGTGGCATGAATCGTGATTATTGCATGTGAGTCTTTCATGCTTCTTTATTAAATAATTGTTATCAGAATTTTGAAATTAATTTTGAAGTGCATTTTTAAGTAGCATGACCAACCTGTGGGTTGTTGGGTACGCTACATTTAATAAATTTGGTGAATCAATGGCCAACTTTTGAGGTTTTGGACAAATCAAAGAAATATGGATTTCGAAGGTAACATACAAATTTTGAAAATAAGACAAACAAAACAAAAGAACATCAAACAAAAGAACATCAAACAAAATTGAAAGTCTGTACAGTTTGAATGGTGACGAGGGAGTATGATTACCAAATCAAGGAGATGAAACAACAAACAAGTGAAAAGGGGACTCGATTTTGAGAATCCCCAATTGATAAGAAACCCAATAAATGTAAAAGTTGAGGCACAAAAATTTAAGTGATTTAAAAATGAAATTTTATTTCACCTGCTTAAAATAAGGCTTAAAACATGACAAATTCAATATCTAAGAGGTAAACATAGATCTTTGGCCTAAAACATGGCGTATTCAATATTTAAGAGGAAAACATGGATCTTATTGTAAAGAGGAAAATGTTAGAAAAAAACAGGATCAGGGAGCAATAAAATAAAACAAATGCTGAAATAAAACGCAGAAGATACACAATACAATAGAGACACACATATACGTGGTTCACCCAGTGTGGGCTACGTCCAACAGAGAAATTTCTAGGTCCTTCCTTTATTATTATCCAACAAATAAAGGGATACAACCTACAACACACGCACTGTAACTTCCTCTTCTTTCTCTCACAATCTCCTCACTCAGAATATAATATTCACAATGATACATAGTTGTAATACATTTACCTCGTAAAAGAGGGTTGCCTTCTAGGGGAAAAAACCCTAACATAACCTCTACCGTCAGATCTGCGACCTTATAATGAATGGTTTAGATTTACTATGAAGTTACGATATACATTTACAAGACAATTTTTCCTTCGGGGAACGTTGTCCCCTGAACCCACATCGGGGGCCCTCTTTCCCCCAGACCCACAGGG
>JZKD02S2124499.1:231746-252357 GCA_000966675.3 Picea glauca
ATTCAATCTACCTAAATCTATGTCTAGACTTTTCATAGGTGACCTGATAAACTAGGGGTATGCATGCCTATCCAGGTCTTCCTCTTCCTCTTCTTCGAGGAAGAGGAAGAATATTCATTATCAGTCATATCTTCTTCTAAATCTGTCCCACAACAAGAATATTTTCATCATTTTGATCTTAAAATTCATAACAATGATACTTTAGATTCATTTGGTATCAATCTGAATGTTTCTAATAGTAGTGACTATGATACAAATGTTGTTCCTAATCTATTTCAATATCAGTTGAAGACCATACTGTAGATGAGAAAGAAAAAACAATAGTTGCAAATGTATTTGATGTTGTTTCATATGCGTCTTATGGTCAAAATTCTAATGATGATCAAGCAACATATATGTGCTCATTTTTTCAATATGATCATGAAGTAGAGGTCCTTGGTTTCCAAAGTTCACAAAAATTTTCAAATCAGCCTTCATCTGATGAGTATGATGATGATCTTGAAGACCTGGATCCAGATGTTGATGATATTACAAATTCTAACCAACAAATTCATGAAGGCATTCAATCCATCGTCCATGAAGAGTCAGAGCCAATATATGATAGTTATGCATATGAAGGTAGCGTGGAAGATGAGGATCAACCTCTTGATTCTCATAATGATAATGTTGTTTTGAACAATGTTATCCAAGAAGCATATGAGCAGGTTTCAGATGTTTTTGATAAAACCAGTGATCTTCAAATGAGTTATGCAGAAATCATAGAGTAAGAATATGGATTCTTGTATCAACTAGAGATGCAATACCTTTGGCAGGATCCTGTGGCTCTCTATATGGAGTTCATGTTTCTAGAGGTTCAAAATTTTGCAACGTGTGGAATTAAAATAAATTGCAGCTGTAAGTATGGGTTGCCCATTCATTTCTTACTGCAAAAATATCTGTTTTGCTACATTTTGTTATTTACCTGCAAGGAAGAAGACCCTCTTGGAAATGAAATCAATTCATGGTTGCATTAGAAATTTGCCTACACATGATCAACATGATTTCAGTAGGAAAATTGAGTAGAATGGTTGAATAAGCTTGCATCCAAGCAATTTGTTTTCAGTATGCAAGAATAAGGACTCCATAGCCCAATGGAAAGACTACTTGCAGTTTTGTGATTGTTATTTTTGAGCCAAAATAAAGACTCCATATACCCAATGGACTTGTTTTTATACAATTGTGTTGTAAATAAAGGCTGACAGATGCAGGGAGGTGAATCAGAAGTAAGGAAAAGGCATTGGTCTACAGTTCTTGGAGTTTTATCATTAAAACTCCACCCCTGGAAGGAGCCAGTGTTAGTCTCTAATTATGTTCTTGATTTAGTGAGAATACCTAATCCTAATCCCTCCCTGCTTATACCTCGTTGTTTTTTTTCATTAAACTTTAATCCTTGTTTTGAGTTTGTTATGCTTTGAATTTTTGAATTTTTGAATAATTTTCTTAAGATTGGAGGTTTAAGACATGGTTTTACGAGATTTGTCACATCATTTGTCCATTTGAATCCTGAAAATTCAAATTACTACTTAGTCATCAATAGCGCTACTGGAATAACATTATTCCTGCAGCGCCAATGTAATCATACTGTGACATGCGCCAGCCATCCAGATCTTATCATGATTACATAAATCGTGGACGATTAGACCTGCATGTACTCCACGATACCGCTCAAATCGAATATGCAGTTCAAACCGTTGCATGATGAGATCTCTCTGTACCTGCAAGGACCTGCTTCAAATTAGTTCAATTTCCAACATCATTATATAACATTGTCACTTGTTGTTCTAATTATATCTAGTTATGTGCGCATATATCCTTTAGAAGAAACTGTTATATAGTAACAGTTGCAGGTTTTCAATTCAACTTCCAACAACATTGAGTTGCAACATCGTATTATTGAGATGGCGCTTAAGAGAAGTGGTCAAATTGTCAGATTGGAACCTAAGGGCACTGAGTTATTCGAAGCTTATCTGCAGATGGAACAAAAGTTTAAAGACACTATCTAGTTCAATTTCTTTACCACCTTCCAAAAGCATGATGAACAGATATCCATGTTGTTCGCGCAGAAATTTGATGGCTTCGAAGTGGTGATAGGTAAATTGTTGATGTTGGTAACAAGAGAAATCCATTGCCAAAGCTTGCAAATTGGTAATTGGGGGAGAGCGATGGTGGAAACAAGAGCACATAGTCATGGAGTTCGTAAATCAATTCTTGCTACCAGAAAAATAGAACCCAGACTGGAAGAAAGGAGTTCCTCACAACTGGATTAGACAAGAATGACATATCGCTTTGATCATAATTCACAGAAACCCTGGAATTGGTTGATCCAATCCATAAATCCTAATCCACAACCAAGCAAACAGAAAAGGGGTAAAGGGAAAAAATCATCTACACAGAAACATGGTATCACAGTTCATGAATTTCCAGTCAAAGAGGAATTATCTGCAACAAGGGTGATAAGGACCAGTAAGAGAAAGAAACAAACTCAACAATTTCTTGTTGATACTCCTATAGATGAAAACCAAGACAAGGCCACCACCAAAAAAGGTAAGAGATCAAAACTTGATGCAGAGATTGAAATGTTTCCTAATGCAAAAGTGTTTCCCGATATTGACATTAAAATGGAAGAAGATACAGATGAAGATTACAATGTAAATCCAATTAAACCAATAATCAAACATAAACAAAAATTGACAAGTAAGAAAAGTGCCAAAGGAAAAAATGGTAAAGCAATAAAAGAAAGAAAAATCCCAGGTGGAGAAATGGAATTCCAAACAGCAAGAGCAGATACAGGATTTCAAAAAGTAAATATGAACACAACAGAAAAAAGAAAAAATAGAAATCAAATACAGGAAATACTTTGTTTTTCATGTTTTAGTCCTTATCTTCAAAATAAGTTTCTGAAACTATGGAGATTAATTTGTTAAAACCAAAAGAGGTTTTTGTTGGAAACATTCCCCTTCACAAACACATCTCTTGGTTTTTACACAACTATCATATTTTAAGATATTCAGATATATCTTTGAGGCCTAATTTTCTGATAAAGCTACAGGAAATACTATGTTTTGTTTTACCTATTTTAGTCTTTTTCTTCAAGAGAGGTTGCAGAACATCTGGAGAGGAATTTGTTGAAACCAAAAGAGTTTTTTGTTGGGAACATGCCCCTTCAAAAAAAAATCTCTCTGTTTTTACACAGTAATCACATTTTAAGATATTCAAATTAATCTTTGAGGCCTATTTTTCTGATATTTCACAATAAATAATTTCTTGTTTTAGTCAGTAATTTTGGGAGAGGTTGCAGAACAGCTGGTGATGAATTTTTGGAAATAAAAGGAGGTTTTTATCGGGAACGAGTCCCTTCACAAAAAATCTCTCGGGTTTTACACATATATCACCGTTTGAGAGATACAAAGAGATTGTTGGACCCTATTTTTCAGGAATTTGCCAGATTTATTTTCCTAAAAAATCTCATGAACAACAGTTGACAAGCCACCTCATCAATTCGAATTGGAGATCAGATTGGATATTCTCCTTGATTATTTGAAACAAGAATATAAATATAGATGAGGAGGTTTTCAGATCCATTTATTTTGGATCTTGATAATTATGTATTGTTCTATATAAACTCTGTAAAAGGAGAAGTTAAGGGTTGAAAAATTGGAGATCCAGGGGACCTGTTTTGAAACTCCTTGTAAGATATTCTTGTTCGATTTGACACTTAATAGTAAAGGAATATGGATGGTTAGAATCTCTTTTCTACTCTATTCTTCTCTCTTCATGCTTGAGTTCATTATTCAAACTGCAATGCATTTGTTTTCTTGATTATCAATTAATACAGTAAAGAATTTGTTGTGATTATTTGCAAGTTTTGATTTCAGGTTGATGTTCTTGTTTCTTAATGATATTTTGAGATAAGAATTTATGTGAAGTTGACAAATTTAAAACTTCATTTTCCCTTTTCCTTATTGGTCTAATCCATCTATGTGACTACCTTTTAACCAGTCAATGGGATATCTTCTATTCTTATTCTGAATTTCTTGTTTATTTTAAAACCTTGAGCCAGTTTTCAACCACCTTATTTAAAAACCAAACCATAAGAACCCTCAAAATACTTTTGCAATAATATGATGATGCCCTAGCTTTCCCTCTCACAGTCAAGTGCAACTTTAGGGACTAATATCTTTTGGCGTCATTGTCGGGGATGAAGACACAAAGTATTTATCTCTGGGAGAACGACAATGATCAATTCTAGCTCTTGATGGTGAACAGGAGTTGGATACTTTTTTTGACTGTATCATTCACCTGGTGACTCCATGAAGGAATAATCTATTGACAACTCCATTGATCTAATATTTCAAAGTCTATGGAAGCTATTTTCGCATGGAGGTTTGCACCATTTAATTTCTCTGATATTGTTGGTTTTCCTAATGATGTTCCTACTATTGATATATGGGGAGATTTCCTTCCACGGTTCAGAGAAAAGGATGAGGACAATCTGACACTACATTTGATTGAGTTTCCTCAATGCATGGATCAACTGAATATTCATCATGAAGATTCATTGATGAAAATTTTGGAGGGTGATGCACGTGTTTGGTACATATCTCTTCCTACTTCTAGCATTTCGTTTTTTTAAGAGAATTTCATGTTTCATTCAATGAACAATGTAAAAGGTATTTTCCAGCTAAGCTTCTTCTGGTAGACTGTTGTGAGCAATGTAAATCATGAAATTATTCTCAAGAAATTGATTCCTCTAGAAGTACAGATGAAGAGGATGATTACATTGAGGAAGAGGAAGAAGATTCATTATCAGTCATATCTTCTTCTAAATCTGTCCCACAACAGGAATATTTTCAACATTTTGATCTTGAAATTCATAACAATGATACTTTAGATGCATTTGGTATCGATCTGAATGTTTCTAATAGTAGTGACTATGATACAAATGTTGTTCCTAATCTATTTCAAGATCAGTTGTTGACTGAAGAAATTATTGTTGAAGACCATACTGTAGATGAGAAAGAAAAACCAACAGTTGCAAATGTATTTGATGTTGTTTCATATGTGTCTTATGGTCAAAATTCTAATGATGATCAAGCAACATATATGTTCTCATGTTTTCAATATGATCGTGAAGTAGAGGTCCTTGGTTTCCAGAGTTCACAATTTTTTTCAAATTAGCCTTTATTTGATGAGTATGATGATGATCTTGAAGACCTGGATCCAAATGTTAATGATATGACAAATTCTAACCAGCAAATTCATGAAGGCATTCAATCCATCGTCCATGAAGAGTCGGAGATGATGTATGATAGTTATGCATCTGAAGGCAGCGTGGAAGATGAGGATCAACCTCTTGATTCACATGATGATAGTGTTGTTTTGAACAACATTATCCAAGAAGAATATGAGCAGGTTCCAGATGCTTTTGATAAAACCAATGATCTTCAAATGAGTTATGCAGAAATCATAGAGAAACAATATGGCTTCTTGTATCGGCTAGAGATGCAATACCTTTGGCAGGATCCTGTGGCTCTCTACATGGAGTTCATGTTTCCAGAGTTTCAAAATTTTGCAACGTGTGGAATTAAAATAAATTGCAGACGTAAGTATGGGCTTCCCATTCATTTCTTACTGCAAAAATATCAGTTTTTCTACATTTTCTTATTTACCTACAAGGAAGAAGACCCTCTTGGAAGTGAAATCATTTCATGGTTGCATTAGAAATTCGCCTACACATGATCAACATGATTTCAATAGGGAAGTAGAGTAGAATGGTTGAATAAGATTGCATCCAAGATATTTTTTTTCAGTATGCAAGAATAAGGACTCCATAGCCCAATGGAAAGACTACTTGCATTTTTGTGATTGTTATTTTTGAGCCCAAATAAAGACTCCATATACCCAATGGACTTGTTTTTATACAGTTGTGTTGTAAATAAAGGTTGACAGATGTAGGGATATCAGTGAATCAGAAGTAAGGAAAAGGCATTGGTCTGTAGTTCTTGGAGTTTTATCATTAAAACTCCACCCCAGAAGGAGTCATTGTTAGTCTCTAATTTTGTTCTTGATTTAGTGAGAAATCCCTAATCCTAAGCCCTCCCTACTTATACCTCATTGTTTGTTTTCATTAAACTTTAATCCTTGTTTTGATTTTGTCATGCTTTGCATTTTAGCATTTTTGAATAATTTTCTTAAGATTGGAGGTTTAAGACATGGTTTTACGAGATTTGTCACATCATTTGCCCATTTGAATCCTGAAAATTCAAATTACTACTTAGTCATCAATAGTACTACTGGAATAACATTATTCCTGCAGCGCCAATGTAATCATGCAGTGACATGTGTCAGCCATCCAGATCTTATCATGATTACATAAATCGTGGACGATTAGACCTGCATGTACTCCACGATACCGTCCAAATAGACTATGTAGCTCAAACCATTGCATGACGAGATCGCTCTGTACCTGCAAGGACCTGCTTCAAATCAGTTCAATTTCCAACATCATTATATAACATTGTCACTTGTTGTTCTAATTTTGTCGGGTTATGTGCGCAAATATCCTTTAGAAGAAATTGTTATATAGTAACAGTTGCAGGTTTTCAATTCAACTTCCGACAGTGTTGAGTTACAACATCATATTATTGACATGGCACCCAAGAGAAGTGGCCAAATTGTCAGATTGGAACATGAGGGCGTTGAGTTATTCGAAGCTTATTCACATATGGCACAAAATTTTAAAGACGCTAGCTGGTTCAATTTATTTACCACCTTCTAAGGGCATGACGAACATATATCCATGCTGTTAGCGTAGAAATGTGATGGCTTCAAAGTGGTGATAGGTAAATTGTTGATGTTGGTAACAAGAGCAATCCATTGCCAAATCTTGCAAATTGGTAATTGGGGGAGAACGATGGTGGAAAAAAGAGCACATAGTCATGGAGTTCGTAAATCAATTCTTTCTACCAGACAAACATAACCCAGACTGGAAGAAAGAAGTTCCTCACAACTGCATTAGACAAGAATGGCATACCACTTTAATCATAATTCACAAAAACCATGGAATTGGTTGATCCAATCCCTAAATCCTGATCCACAACCAAGAAAACAGAAAAGGGGCAAAGGGAAAAAAGAAGCTACACAGAAACATGGTATCACAGTTGATGAATTTCCAGACAAAGAGGAATTATCTGCAACAAGGGTGACAAGGACCAATAAGAGAAAGAAACAAACTCAACAATTTCCTGTTGATACACCTGTAGATGAAAACCAAGACAAGGCCACCACCAAAAAAAGTAAGAGATCAAAACTTGATGCAGAGATTGAAATGTTTCCTGATGTAGAAGTGTTAACTGATATTGATATTAAAATGGAAGAAGATACAGATGAAGATTACAATGTAAATCCAATTAAACCCACAGTCAAGCATAAACATAAATTGACAAGTAAGAAAAGTGCCAAAGGAAAAAATGGTAAAGCAATAAAAGAAAAATCTCAGGTGGAGCAATGGAATTCCAAACAACAAGAGAAGATACAAGATTTCAAAAAGTAAAGATGAACACAACAGAAAGAAGAAAAAACAGAAATCAAATATAGGAAATACTATGTTTTTCCTGTTTTAGTCATTATCTTCAAAAGACGTTTATGAAAATATGGAGATGAATTTGTTAAAAACAAAAACCTCTCTTGTGTTTTACACATCTATCACATTTTAAAAGATTCAGATATATCTTTGAGGCCTAATTTTCTGATAAAGCTACATGAAATACTCTGTTGTGTTTTACCTGTTTTAGTCTTTTCCTTCAAGAGAGGCTGTAGAACAGCTGGAGAGGAATTTGTTGAAACCAAAAGAGGTTTTTTTTGGGAACATGCCCCTTCACGAAAACCTCTCTCGGTTTTTACACATCAATCACATTTTAAGATATTCAAATTGATCTTTGAGGCCTATTTTTCTGATATTTCACAATAAATAATTTCTTGTTTTAGTCAGTAATTTTGGGAGAGGTTGCAGAACAACAGGGGATGAATTTTTTGAAACAAAAAGATGTTTTTGTTGGGAACGAGTCCCTTCACGAAGATATTGTTGGACCCTATTTTTCAGGAATTTGCCAGATTTATTTTCCAAAAAAATTCTCATGGATAACAGTTGACAGGCCACCTCATCAATTCGAATTGGAGATCAGATTGAATATTCTCCTTGATTATTTGAAATAAGAAAATAAATATAGATGAGGAGGTTTTCAGATCCATTTCTTTTTTATCTTGATAATTATATATTGTTCTATATAAACTATGTAGAAGAAGAAGTTAAGGGTCGAAAAATTGGAGATCCAGGGAACCTGTTTTGAAACTCCTTGTAAGACATTCATGTTCTATTTAACACTTAATAACAAATGAATATGGATGGTTAGACTCTCTTTTCTACTTTTTTCTTATCTCTTCATGCTTGAGCTCATTATTCAAATTGCAATGCATTTGTTTTCTTGATTATCAATTAATACAGTAAAGAATTTGTTGTGGTGATTATTTTCAAGTTTTGATTTCAGGTTGATGTTCTTGTTTCTTAATGATATTTTGGGATAAGAATTTATGTGAAGTTGACAAATTGAAAAATTCATTTCTCTTTTCCTTATTGTTCTAATCCATCTATGTGACTACCTTTTAACCAGTCAATGGGATATCTTTTGTTCTTATTCTTAATTTCTTGTTTATTTTAAAACCTTGAGCCAATTTTCAACCACCTTATTTAAAAACCAAACCATAAGAATCCTCAAAATACTTTTGCAATAATTTGATGATGCCCTAGCTTACCCTCTCACAGTCAAGTGCAACTTTAGAGACTAACAGTTGACATGTTTCCAACACACATATATTAAAATTGTTCTAAGAAATTGTAAATTCAAATAACATTAGTTTTCATTTTAAAAGAAACCTCTTGTGTTTAAAATACAATACAATTTAATTAGTTAAGTGAAAAAACAATATCTTATCTTGTTTTACCAATTCTGAAATTGAAGTATCCACATATTTGTTTGCAATTATTTAATTTTTAATAACAACTTCATAATAACTTCCATAATTTTTTTATTAAAATTTAAACATTATTTTAAAAAAAACTCAAAACATTATTTATAATCATTTAATATTTAATATTAATTTAATAATTGGAATTTAATATTAACTTCATAATTGCAATTTAAAAACCATTAAAGTTTTCATTGTTAGGCAATCCTCTTTTCATTGTTAGGCCTAGTTTCAAAGGATAGTGACGTTTTTTTACCATTTGTAAAACACAAAGCTTCTATAAAGATAAAAAAAAAAGGATGGTGACCTTTTTTCCACCATTTGTAAAACACAAAGCTTCTATAAAGACAAAATAACGGAAAAACAAGCTATCGATAAATAAAACAAATTAAGAAAATGTATCATAATTAATGGAATAAAAAAGGTAAGAAAGCCCCAATATACTTATTATGACTATCATGATTATTGTATTTTGTTTTTTCAAACAAAAAAAATTATGATGGAGAATTGTCACTAGAACCATGCTTCCCATTGAATTATTGCTACTAAATTTTGAAACTAAATAAGGAATGAAATCTCTAATAATGAATATAAGTATAATATTGTATTCAAGTAAAGAAAGATAGTTCAAGAAAAATATGCCAAGAAAGATAGAGCTCCAAAAATTGATACCAAAAATGTATCGAGTAAAAAATTTCTATTAAATGGCTTCAAGAATAATCTTCAACTATTTACAACAACAAATGAGTGAGAGGAGTGTCTTTATTTATACGTGAGGCTCTTACTCTCTCTTCACTTTTTATTCCCCAAAATTACACCAAGGAATAAAATAAAATGACTTTTCATCCACACAAATCGGAAACCAAGTAAAAAATACAATTAAATGATGTTGTACATTGTGAAAACCCTCATAGAAAGGGACGAATTTAATAAAATATGATCCAAAAATGCTCAAATAATGTCCATAAATCCTTGAGATATGTATCCAAAGCTTGACCATGTCCATACCTAAGGTGAAGGCACCTTCATGAAGCATGGGAGTGACCCTCCAAGTCAAAAAATGAGCCATAAAACTCCAAATAAAAAAATTAGGTCAAGTTTTTAAGAGGGCTGATTTGGCATTTTTGGTACAACGTTCCACTTGAAGAGGGTTGGGGAGGGTTCATAACATGGAAAGGAATCATCCTTGGACACTCCACTTGCAACGTCTAGCTCAAAAGAGGGGGACGACCTCACCCCAAGCCGTAAATTAACCCCAAAAGTGGACAACTTCAATTTTTTGCATAAGTAATCAAGTGATGGTAATAATTAAGTGCATCCACAATGAAAGATAAGGGCCAAAGAAAACTCCAACAAATGTCAAGTCACTTAAGTGATTTCCACATCATCAATTTATCCCCAAGCATGTCCCAATGTCTTCTTGAAGTGCCCCAAAGTAAAGTCGGCCCTCCTTGAATGATAAATGTGCTTCAAAAGATTCCAAAAGAAGGGGACGCCCTAGCTTTTGACACATGGTGAGTGCATAGGATGTCCAGGCATGATATGGATTATTTTCGGCATGAAATGAGAGTGGAGATATAATAAATAAATGTATAGAGATGTATTAGATATCCAACATTATAACAAAAATATATCAGAGATATAAACATAGAGATACAATAATACATAATTTCTATTAATGTGCGAAATGTATAGCACTGCAAAAATACAGAGTGAAAGACCCGCTAGAATGGTGGAAACTTATCTTTGAAAAGATATGTGAAGGCTACTCTCATTCACAAAAAGATGATTGTTACAATGAGGCTCCAAAGGCCTTTTAAACATAAGTAAAATCCAAAACCCTCACCTCGGAAGATGAAAAACCAAAAGGTTTGCGGGCCCCGATGGGGGTAGTTGATACGTCAACTTCTCGGGGGTGTAATTTTTGCATACGATCTTCGTTTGGGGTGCTTGATACATCCTTGGAAATTTATAAACGAGAATAATGATTTTCAACTGGCACAGGTCAATTCCTTTGGCAGTCACTTGGGCCCCAAATCCCCCAAAAAAGTCGTTTAGGGCCTCAAAACGGCCCCGGAAGTTTGGAACTCGAAAAAATGCCAAGATGGAAAACTATTTTTCGAGCCCGCAGAAAAGGTGGGTGGCCACCGATATCCACCTGAATCAATCCTCCCTCCTTAGGAAGAAATGGTCTCCATTGTGTTGAGTTCCCGAGGGAGAGAGGGAAGCGTTTGTTGAATCTGAATCTTAGTGAGTTGATTTCCTTGCTGGAGAAGTCATGTTGCTTGGTTTGTGTAAGGTTGTCATGAACCTGTTGCTTGCAGAGTTGAATGTGTTCAGCCAGTTGAGCTACCTGAGATTATTGTGTGCAGAAGGAATTTATGTGCTTTTCTGCAATCTTGTCGACCTTCTTCTGTTGGCTAGAAGGTGCTTGGTCCGAGACTGTAGTGGTTGTAGTATCCTTATGTTCACATTTCAAACAGATTGTGAAGAAGCTTAATTTTGTAGTATGAGATACTACCTTGTGACATTGTTTAGGTGGGACAATAGTTGGAAGTACCACTGGTATTTTGTAGAGATGACCCCCCAAAGTAACAATGACACTACGGGGTCGAGACTCATAAACAACATGACGCTTCCACATATATGGTTGTCCCAAGAGAAAATCACAGACATCCAGTGGGGAAACATCACATAATACCTCATCCTTGAAGGGTTGGATGTTGTATGACAATCGACACTGCTAGATGACACGAAGATCTCGTCCCTGGTGAAGCCACCCACTGTTGTATCACTGTGGGAGTGGTATTGTCGACAATTCCAACTATTTGACGACCTATGTTGAGATGAAGTTCTTTTGGATTCCGCTATCAAAAATAAAATACAACAAGGTCCCCTTCACCAACATTTGTGAATGAAAAATGCACTCCCCCTCTTTAGGATCTGTTGGTTCTTCTTGTTAAATTGTTGCAGTCGCAACAATAGCAGTGGGGTCTGCGTCGATGACTGTCTTTTACCAGTATTTTCATAATCAAATTCTCAATCAGGGTTCGGCTCCTTGTCTTTGATCTCAACCACCAATGATTGTTTTGAGAGACATTCATCGATGTTGTGCCAAGTGATTTTGTGGAAATCGCACCATTTTCCAGTGTCCTTCTTCTTCTCGTGAGCCTTCTTTTCCTGTAGCTTATACTAGTTTTTAGGAAGTTGTTTGTTAGGGTCGTCTTTCTCATACTTTGGTTGTTGCAGATTTGCAAATACAAACTCTTATTTTTTCTGGTGCCTAAACTTATGCTTGATTTTAACAACATATCGATATGCAACACCGACTGATGAGATATCCAAAAAATCCATATCAGTTTGGATGTATCTATGTAGATCCCCGCAGTATTTTAGAACCAAATGTCACTTAGAGTATTTGGTACCTAGCTTGGTGTGCAAGGTATGGAAGGTATTGGTGAACTCTGGCACTACTTGTCCCCTCTCTTGTTGTAGTGTGGTCCATCTCATGTACTAGTCTTCATAGTTTCCAATAGGGTAATATTGTTCCTTGACCGCATCCACAAAAAAATCCCAAGTGGGATCAACCCCATATATTCCAAAATCCTCTGTGGAACTTTGCTCCTAGTGAGTTTCCCACCAATGTTTGACATTGAGGAGAGACTTAAGGAGTGCGAAGGTGATCTTTTCCCTGTCAGAAAAATGGTGAACAGAGAAATAACCTTCTAGCAGATTTAGCCATTTGTCTAAGGCATCTGCATCTATCTGACCTTCAAATAAGGGAATATCAAAATTAACCTGTACCTTTAAAGGCGAGGTGCCTCCAAAGTGGTCTCTTGATGAAGACGTGCATGTTGTTATCAGCGGGTAATGAAGGATGTGGGAAAAATTCTCCATCATTTTGTCCCTTTGTCGCGTGAGAGCTTGCTCAAGCAACATATTAATAGAATATTTTTCTCTGTCATTTTTATTTTCTTCCACCATGGAGGGTTTCTTGGGCATTTGAGAGCAGTTTTCCTCAAGAGAGACAATATTGAGACCCAACTTTCTATACTCTGACCTCGTCAGGGACATACACTGAAAAATGATGAAGAACAACTTGCTCTGATACCACTGATCTGGATTATTTTCGGCACGAAATGAGAGCGGACATATAATAAAGAAATGTACAGAGATGTATCATATATCCAACAATATAACATAAATATATCAGAGATATAAACATAGAGATACAATAATATATAATTTCTATTAATGTACGAAATGTACAGAACTGTAAAAATACAGAGTGAAAGACTCGCTAGAAAGGTGGCAGCTTATCTCTCAGAAGAGATGTGACGGCTACTCTCATTTGCAAGAAGATGATTGTTACAATGAGGCTCCAAAGGCCTTTTTAACATAAGTGAAATCCAAAACCCTAACCCCGGAAGATGAAAATCCAAAAGGTTTGTGGGCCCCAATGGGGGAAGTTGATACGTCAACTTCTCGGGGGGGTAACGTTTGCATAAGATCTCCATTTGGGGCGCTTGATCCACCGTTGGAAAGGTCTAACTGAGAAGAACAATTTTTTACTATCATAGGTTAGTGTTTTTTCCAATCACTTGGGCCCTAAATTCCCAAAAAATGTCGTTTAGGGACTCAAAACGGCCCCAGAAGTTTGGAACTCGAAAAAACTATTGAAAATCTGCCAAGATGTAAAACTATTTTTCAAGCTCGTGGAATAGGTGGGTGGCCACTGATATCCACCTAGATTAAAGCATGTGAAAATGGATCGTTCGTGCCTTGAAAAGGGTGATCAACGAATCAAAATCTGTGATATGCCTGTAAAATTGCCTCAAAAAATGTGCAACTAGAGAATCATGTGCATAATAGTCTCTAAGGGCTCAAGTGTGGTACATACATAAGAAAGAAAGGGTCCATGTTGGTAAGGTGTATTAAACCATGGGTATAACAACCCTTACAAAGCATAATCACATTTTACAAAGAAAAAAATAGCAAGTGAATAGTTAGAATCCCTGTAAATCATGTATCCTGGTAAATCCATCTCATAATGCCCTCATACCTATCCAAGACATAAATGCCCAACATCAGAGGAGAGTTACCAACTCTAAAGGGGTAGTTGGACAGAGCAATAAAACCAAGCACCCTAAGAATGGGGAATAAAAGGGCATTCCATGAACATCCACTTGAGGGGATTTGGGTAACCTCTAACCAACATTAGTACATACAAAACATCCCATCATGGCCAAATACAAAGAAATCATCACACTTTAGTCGGATCAGAGTGGTCACGTCTTGTGAAAAAGTATAAGGTACACTACAGAGAATTTGAGGTGTAACACATTGTATATTACTTTGTCTTGAAATGCTAGGGCTCATGGGGAAGTTCAAGGGTTTTCAAGGGTTAGGGTTTCACCCTAAATGAGGAAAAGAAGCTAGGGTTTGTGATAAACCCTAGAGGGTAAAGAAGCATTTTTATTGTATCTCTTGTGAGAGAAGAAGACCAGGGTTTTGGAAACCCTTGTGCTACTTTTTATGCTTGATTGAGGAGGAAAAGAGGAAGATATGTCTTGGACACTTGTGGGAGACAAGTTTTGAAGCCAGGGAGGACTTTTGTGTTGATTCTAGGTCTTTGTGGATATTTGGTGGTGGCTAGGGTTTTCATGGTTTTCCCTAGATAAGGTTTGGAGAGCTATAGATTGTGTCAAGTTTGTGATAAATATGTGGTATGTACATGCACTTCATTTCTTCTATATACATATATGAAATTTTGAGCAATTCAAAATTGTGTAATTGCATATTTGATTTTCATCTTGCATTGTCTTCTTGATTGGTTAATTCCCGACACTTGTTGTCCATGTTGATTTGACATAACATAGGCCTAAAAGCAATTTAACATATAACTTGAAAATAAGAGATAAAATTTTGTCGCTTAAAATCTATTGTAATAAAGTGATTTTTCATATCCGGTATATTCTTGGAAAAGTGTTCCCTAAGGGCTCTAACTTGTTGGCATTGAAACACACTTGTTTTGTGTCTTTTCTTTTGAGTTTCCAAACAATTTGGACTCAAAGGAATTGAAGTATTTGTTGTTTTTCATTGTTGTAATCAAATACTTTATATCAACCCTAAGGATGGAAATTCATCGGGATTAGATTTAGAAAGTCTCTAGTAAGAGCTAAAATTTCCAAATTTACAATAAATCTTAGATTTGTCAAAATTTATATACTCCACATGGGTGAAAATTTTCAAGTCAACTCAACCCTCTAACTTTCCACGTGCTCATCTCAAGCAACCAAGTGGTAAAAGAAGACAACCAATATATAAAGAAGATAAAAAAAAATACATAACTCTCCTAAATATCCTAAATCGAAACATTGGTTATACTAGGAAGGTTATCTCACATGAGAGAATTCCACATTAAAGTTTCACTGACATGGGTAAAGTGAAGTGGAGTAGATTTGACTTTTCCTTCATAGATACGATGCACTTGTGCATGAGGAGTGAATATTTGTTTTATTAAATCATTCAACTCTTAATTAAGTGTGAATAATTAATCAATGATTAATTATTAGTCAAACAGTGAGCTGCCATGTAGATTCATCCAACCACGTGAACAAGGATGCATCCTTAAGCGTGTGATGAGTGCACCCAGAGTCGATTACCCATTTCTTCTGCACAGAATGAGACAACTAGGCTTGAGAAGTTCCTACTCGGAAGGTGAAATTATCATCAGGTCAACGCACAATGAACACCTCTCCTTCAAGGCATTTAACCTTCTCCTCTAGATCGTCTCTCATCTTATAGCATACTTTATCCACATGTCCAATATTTCCATAGTATTGACATGTATTCTTCTTTTGAATTCGTTGTGGTGCATCTTCCTGTCTCTAAGGATTTTGGTCGCGGTATGTAGGTTTTTGTGTACAAGCATCAAACTATACTCTATCCTTGGGATCCATCTTTCCCTTTACCTTGAGCAAGTGGACTTGGTGTTTACCACCAAGCTTTCATTTTTCAAGCAATCTATGTTGATCAGTAATCAAAACACCACATAAATCTTCAAAGGTGTAATCCTTACCATATTCCTTGTGTGCATTCCAGTTGGTGTTGAAAGTCGACAAAAACATGTTGAATGGTGTTCTTAACTTCGTCAAGACCAACTCTATGAGTTGTCCATCATTCTTCTGATATTTCTTCCCACATTCACCCAATTTGAACTGGATTTCTTTGACACACGCTAAATAGTCCTACATTCTTTCAAAAGAACGAGGATCGAGATAGATCAACTCTTTCTCTAATTGCATGACGTGGCTCTTGTTGACTAAGTCAAACAACGACTTCAAATTATTCTAGACTTGATAACGACAATTGATTCCATTGAGGTGAAATTGAATCTCTCGCAAGATATATATTGTGATGACCCCTACAAACTCAACCTTATTTCCATAAACAATGAACTTTTCCCGATTTTCTATTGGATCTAGAATTGAAACCTTCGTATATTTCCACAATCCTTTACTCTTCGATAGGGTTTCCACATCTGGTGATCATTCTGCATAATTTGATCTTTTCATAACAACATGATCAATCTTTGAAGCCATCTTTGATATCTAGACAGAAACCGGTATGTTTCAATAAGTTCCAATAAGAAAACCACCGACCTAGAGTCAATCACAAAACATATATGACTCAACAAGGTTTTTATATAATAGTTCGATGTTTTAAACCATCGGTTTTGATACCATGTTGGATATTAGGGAGGAACACAACATGAAATAGAAAATACAATACTATAGATAATCGAAGAGGAACAAAATATTTGTAGATAAAAGGTGGTGTCTAAAGACGCCATTACAACACTTAAGTAGGCCACACTATGATCAGAACATCACAATGCATGTTGCACATCTTGATCTGCGTGATATATTGTACAATATCCATGATGAAAATGACCCAATGGATCTACTTTTTATAACCTCAAGATATAACCAACTTCCATAGAATCAAAAATATCTTTTGTCCACATGTAACCGTTGGTTGTTAGAGTTGACTCTGTCAAATCCATGATGTCGAGTCAACTCAACAGGGATGCTTGACTTGGCCACCTATGCATCCAAATCATAGTTTATTGTTGGGTTGGTTGATACACCACTCAACTATCTTTGATTGTTGGTCAATTGTTTGACCGCTAGACACGTCAACTACTCGATCGACTGGTGTAGTGTGTTGGTGTATTTCCCGACCGAGTGTATCCATATTTAGGATGACCTCTCGACCAAATTAACCTAGGAGATGTGTAATGAACCATCAATGCTTGATGTTCCAACCGTATGGACATGCAGATGGAGGCTCCATTAGGACAAAATGCAGTGCTAGAAAAAAAAAATTGAAGCCCAGAACATACTAATCTATAAACTCTCAAAGGATTTGGATATGCACTACAATATGATACTTGGTTTTGCTCACAGTTCCTAGTATCTTGTGGTTGGTCCCATAGACTCCATAGACTTAGTCAAATAGGACTATATGGAAGAAACCATAGTGACCAACAAGCTCCAACATAAACAAGGGAAGAAGCATCAACAATTTTCTAGAAGGAACCTACACAATGCAAAAACAATTAAGGGAGGAGCCCATAATGGGAATGAACCATTCTAAATATCCCCACCTCATCATCCACTTCTATAGCCACAAACATCACATTTGTAGCCAAATCTTCTATTTTTTTCAAATGCTTTGCATTGATTCGATGTTTAGTACAAGATATATTTTATATCAACTATCCCCAAGTATCAAATGGAAGAAAAACTTGAAAGGGAATGAGGAAAACCATGGGGAAATCCCCGCACAAAATTGGCCTTGGAGTTGGAAATGGTGCTCATCATGATTCCTCTAAACAATAGAAACATATTACACTTAGAAGAACAACTTTTTACCATGAAATAGGTAGTAGTAAATCAATGGCAATGAGGACAACGATAGTAAATTGAGATTATTTTAAAAAAAATTGACTTAGAATTAATAACATAAAAATAATTTTCTTTAACTTCAATGTTAAGTTTGAAATGTAATTATTCTATCAAAATTAGAGTATAATTGGGATCATTCTTTTAAAATTCATATTCTTCAAATAGAACAAACTTTAATAAGAAAATATCCCTAATAACGTACAATGTTCCAACCTTTATTGTCAAAGTTATATGTGTGTGTGTTGTGTGTATTATTTCTAGTGTTGTGAATTAAAGATCAACAATGAACAATCATTAAAACAATCTCATAAGAGGAAATAAAGACAAAATAAATTACAAATTTAACATTAAAAAACTTAAGATAAATAATTACATGCATAAATATTTAACATCTGCTTTTTTATACAAATTTTAAATTTTATATAAAAAATAATATTGCATGTATAATGATTTTTTTTTTTTGAAAAATATAATTTGTAGTGTTTATGTTGTATGTATGGGAAAATATGTTATTAATTTTGCTTAACAATTTGATGTAAGATATATTTAGTGGGAAATTTGTTTAATTCCTTATTTATTAAATATTGTTCATTTTGATAAATGAATTTAAAAAGAAAAATTAATTAACAAATGTTTATAGTTGGGTGATTTAAGCTTCATGCAAGAACTTTTACAAATGGTTCAAGCAAACTATCTTAATTATATGTCTTTCACTTAATGTCCTTAACAAGGTATAACCATTGATGATACATCCCATTATGGAGTGGCTCTATAAAACCTAATGCTCTGCAGCGATCCTTGAACTCTCGTTGCATGCACTGACTTGCCGCCTGACGAGCTCGCTGTTGTAACCAGACGAATTCGGGAAAACATTGTAGATCGAGAAGACACAATGAGTCTGGAAGATGGGAGGGGGACACCCATCTTACAACAATGTTACTTCCAATGACAGATATGGCACGAGGGCCAAATGACCTGCCTTCGAGCCACCGCCGCATCTAAGAGAACATATACTATCTCAAGAACAGGGACTCCGAAAGGAAATGGATGTGGAAGCAAGTTTGTCTCAGCCAAAAGTACCTCGAGGCTGGGAGCCAGGGAAATGTATCCCACAATCAGATAAACCACCTCGCTATATCATTAGCTCGAACAGGGTGGGTGAACATGCCCTAATTGGTAAGTTCCTTGGACTCTGGCCCTCTGAGCGGGACCTAACTTGATGGATCAAACACTAGTGGAACCCCAAAGGTGATTATGAGGTGCAGCTCAGCTCCAAAGGTTTTTCACAATCATACAACCTCGAGGACAAGGATATAATTTTTAACAATGGGCCATATTTCTACAACTACGTTGGGTTATTTCTAAGTTTTTGGACAGACTGCTTCAGCTCGGAAAAGGAAGACTTCATAATGGCATCAGTCTGGATTAGACTATACTCTCTGCCCCAGGAATTCTAGTTGAAAGAAATACTCATGGGAATAGGAATACAGTGGGGAGATATCTCAAATCATCAGAAGAAACAAAACAAAGAAGATATACCTCCTATGCCCAAATATGTGTCTACATGGACATCTCAAGATCTCTACCTGGATCTATCACTCTAGAGTATCAAGATGAGGTTTGGAATCAAATGATAGACTATAAGCACATGCCCTTTTGCTGCAAAAAGTGTCATGAGCATGGTCACCTCTTCAAAGACTTCCCTCTAAATGTCCAGATTCCCAATGCAGGAGAAGCCAAACAAAAAGATGGATTCACCACAGTATAAGGCAAAAAGAAGAACCCGCCAAGGAAACAAAATACCAGCTCAGCTCCAAGGATCTCCACCAAGAACTCCTATGACACCCTGAATAAGCTATCGGAAGATGAGGAGATTCAAGATCCGCACAAAACAAAAGTTCAGGAGAAAGAAAAAAGACAAGCCAACCCTCCTCCTAAGTAGAATCAAGGAACCACCACAGCGAGCACACTTGGGATGGACAGGGATACCTAGATGCAGTTGAATGATCATGATCTAGAGGACATGGATCTGGAACAACTTGAAGAGTCTCTCAACTACAAGGACCTCCAAACCATTCCTGTAGAACAACTACACAAAGTCCACAAAGTCTTCATCAACTCCATCGTTGGATCCACAGCCAGGTTGGGCATAGCCACATACCCAATAACAGAAGCAAAGCATGTGCCAAAGGAAAATAAAATAAGAGGGTGCAAATCAACACAAAAGCTAATCAAAGAAGCTGGTAATCTCCTACTCAATTCAGGATAGATCCAAAGGCTCTCGGACGGATACCTCCACCCACCTCCACACTCTTGTTGGCAGCCAACCCAATTTTTTTTCGATTACTCTCGAAAGCTGCCTACACCCCTTGCGGTATCATGAAAAATCATTGTCGCATTGTGTTAATGGACATGTGTCTCGTTTTTTCAACCATTACAATTCAATTTCGACTCAGTTTTCACAATTGCAAATGTGAAAACACCTATCTCGTTGATTATACTGTCGTCGTATTTTTGATTTGTTGGTTGATATTTGATCACTGGTTTATCGTATGATTGATAAAGGTTTGTCAAAC